>CM075809.1:39034135-39198622 GCA_037975025.1 Excoecaria agallocha
TGCAGTTCTCACAGATACTGGTCTTTCTTCAAGTATTTTACAGTTTTCTTCTTCCCACTCTTCATTCATGGTTAATGTCTCCAAGATCAAAGAGCCATGCTCTTATAAACAAGCAGTTCAACATCAAGGCTGGGTTAAGGCTATGAATGATGAACTTAAGGCTCTTGAAGCTAATCGAACATGGGTTCTTAAATCTTTGCCTGCTGGAAAAAAGGCTATAGGATCAAAGTGGGTGTATAAAGTGAAGTTTAACCCTGATGGTACTGTTGAGCGCCTTAAAGCTCGACTTGTGGCAAAGGGGTATAACCAAACTGCAGGAGTTGATTTTTTTGATAGTTTCTCTCCTGTTGCTAAGCTGGTGACAGTTAGAGTTTTCCTGGCTATATCGACTTCTTTGTGCTGGAGTATTCATCAATTGGATATCAACAATGCATTCTTACATGGTTATTTGAAGGAAGAGGTTTATATGCTCCCTCCTGAGGGGTATACTAAAGCTCGTTCAGGGGAGGTTTGTCAACTGAAACGTTCTTTATATGGTTTAAAACAGGCTTTTCGTGAGTGGAATTCTGCATTTACTACTCAGTTGCACAGTTTTGGTTTCAAACAATCAGCTAGCGATCCTTGTTTCTTTACAAAAGGATCTCCTTCTTCTGCATTTGTAGCATTATTGGTTTATGTCGATGATGTGCTTATAGCAGGCCCTAATGAGTCGGATATTCTTGGTGTGAAGCAGTTCTTGCATTCTTGTTTCACAATCAAGGATATGGGTTATGCTAAATATTTTCTAGGCATTGAAATTGCTCGGTCTACTGCTGGTACTTTTCTTTCACAAAAGAAGTATCTTATGGACATTGTTCATGATGCTGGATTAGCAGGATCTACGTCTGTTGTCATTCCATTGCCTAGAAATCATAAATTTCAGGAGGTTTCATCTTTACTTCCTGATCCCGATCGTTTTCGTCGTCTTGTTGGTCGATTACTTTATGCTAATATGACTCGGCCTGATCTTACTCATAGTATCCAGCTTCTTAGTCAACATGTTGCTTCTCCTACTGAGAGTCATTGGGAAGCTGCTCTTCATGTCTTGCGCTATATCAATGGTACTATTGATCTTGGTATTTTTTATTCTGTTGATACTCTTCTTACTCTTTCTGCTTACTGTGATAGTGATTGGGCATCCTGTCCTCTTACTCGACGTTCTTTGACTGGGTATTGTATTTTTCTTGGTGCTTCTTTGGTTTCTTGGAAGACAAAGAAACAACCGACTGTTTCTCGCTCCACTTGTGAAGCAGAGTATCGTAACATGGCTTCTACTGTTTGTGAGTTACAATGGCTTTCGTATTTGTTGTCTGATTTTCAGCTTATCCTTCCTACTCCTATCTCTCTTTGGTGTAATAATCAGTCCGCACTTCATATTTCTGCCAATCCGGTGTTCCATGAACGCACCAAACATTTGGAAATCGATTGTCACATTGTCCGCAATAAATTCGAGGAAGGTTTCATTCATCCACGCTATGTTTCTACTCACTTTCAGTTGGCCGACATCTTCACGAAGTCTCTGGCTTTCCCTCAGTTCAAAGCTATCCATGACAAGTTGGGATTACTTTCCAATCCATTTCCAACTTGAGGGGGGGCTGTACAAGTTGTTTTCATAAATAGTTATTTATGTAGTTAGTTATAAACGTTAAGTGTAATTAGTCTAACACGTTTATCACGTGAGTTTTTTCTTCTTCTTCTTTTCTTGTATAAATACAGCTTATTTCTTCTTTTCCAAGTAAGAAGAATATACACACAGTTTTCCTGATTCTTGGAAAACTTTCTGTTCATGGCAACATAAGAGTGATATTGGAAAATGATTACTAGAGTTCCTTGGACATGGAAACTTCTGATATGATTGTGCTTCTTGTGACAGGTTGGATTCAACTGAAGCTTATAGAGAAAGCAAATGAAGAAAATTTTGATTTAAATAGAACGGGAGAAGCAAAGAGTGGTGTTAGTGCAGCAATTGAGAGGCTTGAAGGAAACTTGAAAGCCAAGTAAACAATTTGACTTTTATTTTGCAGACCATTGGAAAATGTCCATGAGAAAATTGGAGGGATATGGAGGGCGGCAAGCAAAGTGATACACTTTTGCCCGAGGCCTGATACTTTTTTTTCTTGAGCGAATATAGAAGTGTGAAACGAGTCATGAATATTCTCTAGAACCGCAGTTTTTCTAGGATCCTTCTTAAAATTTCTGAATCTTGCATAAATAAGTTTTAGCCTCTTGACAATATTTATGCCAAAGCAATATACCTGCTTGGTGGTTTCTTTCTTTGAAATAGATAATGAACAGAAATATGGTTTCACTTTATTTACCAATTTTCTTCATTTTCCCTTTGTTCGATCACTTAGCAACCGATACATTTTTTTCTTTTTTTGAGGGTTCACATAGGATTTCTCGTGTTTGGACAGTGTTATTGACTACAAAATATTAATCAGGGTAAGAATAGAGTATTCAAAATCTTATGCTAATGTCAGGCATCAAACCTCATTGACCGATAAGTTTCATTGTTTCCCATACATAAAAGGGCTTTGCATGAATTCTACCCGACTTTTTCTTCATTAATTCAAAAGCCACAAGAGTTTAAGAATAAAAATGCCTTATTGACCAAAACTATATAATTTGACTGTACCATAGATATGCCATGGACTATACACCAAAACTTCTTTCTTAACCCTAATGCAAAAGGGGTTAACTGCCTCTCAAGCTTCTTCTGAGCATTTACTTATCTTCGGCATGCGTTTTTCACTCGCTGCTCCATTAGTGTAAAAAGAACGCAAAAATATTTTCCCTTTCCTTTTCTAACTAGCACTCGTCAACTTCAAATCATTGATTGATAATTGTTCCAAAAGCTTCTTACGCTTTCAAACTTTGAGGCAAAAATCATTACTCCTCACCTGCAATTTAGGAAGAAAAAAAACATTTAAAAATGAGGAGCTCATATGAAATTCAGACTTGGTTGTTGCTGTTGGATGAAGAGCTCTAAAACATGGTTTTCGGCAAAAAATTAGACCACCAGTCAGCACAGAAGAGTTTACAATTGTTGTGATTTAGCAACGCGGTGTTGTCTCGTGCTTTCTTTGCCATCCTTTTTACTGCTTCAACTGTCATCCCAAATCATGATAAATATGAATGAAAAACAATCTCTCAACTGTTAACTATAAATGACTGTCAACACACACTAGTATTCCTGTGAAATCTCACCCTTAAATTTTCTTTTCTTCTTAGCTCTCCTTCTCTTCCTTTCAGCCTGAGTTAATTCTGCTTCTTCTTTAATATCCCCTTTGCCAGAGAAGACTTCCTCAGGAGCCAGCATGGCTGCATCTGAAACAGCCATTGGGGCAATCTAACCCACAGAAGACATCATGTGCATCAGAAAGTCATCACAAAAAAAGTAGATGCCAAAAACAACAAGGAAACCTCCTTACCTCTTCCATAGCAAGAGCAGGAACATTGGCTTGTATAGACATATCTTCTATAACCTATTCGAGTAAATACAATGCATTAATTGAAATTCTTAAGACCGCTTGTAATAAAATGAGTATAATGATCGAGAGTGCATACCGGTTTTGGAGCAAAGTGGAAGTGAGATAGTGCATCCAACTTCAAGCACAGTTTCTTCAACAGAATGCTCGCCTAACACAGAAAATATAACAGGGTTAAATAAGTATCCAAAGCACAGTTTCTTAAACAGAATGCTCGACTACCACAGAAAATGTAACAGGGTTAAATAAGTATCCATTTGTTACGTGGATGCACAAGCAAGAGCTTTGAACAAAGTTCTGGAGTCAACTCAGTGATTTGATAACAACAAAGTGAACATAATATATCATCTACCTCTTTCTTCTGTTCATCAGAAAATGTTAATGGGGCAGCAGATGGGTTTGTCTTCTGAACATATTCTTCCTGTGAATAATTACATAAACAATTAATATTCATATTCAGATTCTGATAAAGATTTGATTTTTTTTTTTAAGATCTAATTGGAGATGATCCTGTCTACGGAATTGGAAACCAAGCATCACAATTGTTAAGGACAAACCTCATAAACTTCAGCAAGACCCTTTTTGCTCTTATTGTCGTCCTGCAAATATTAAAAAAAAAAAGTAGCATAATTCTGTGATAACAAAAAATATAACATGGGCAGGAAAAACTACTTTCTTTCACCAGCATAGGGCTTACCAATTCTTTTACTTCTCTTGGTGCCGTAGTTGGCAAACTAGGAGCCTTTTGGATGTCATCAAACTGCCCCTAGAAACATAACTCTAAGATTTTAGCAGTTATAAAGAAGAGAGTTCAAAAGTTTCCAACCAGCTAAAGTGATGAAGCAGTGTGCAATTAGGAAAAAATAACTAATATGAAACAGCAAAAATAATGGCAGCATAAACTTAACAGAATAAATGTTTTACACAAAGGACTGAAGAGCTTCCTTTGATGCAGAAAGCAAAATGCCCAAGTTACCCCATCTGATGGAGATTTGTAAGCTAATTCGTAATGGGCATGCAGATATTTGGCATTATTATCAAGCAATCAGTCTAAAAGTGATTGAACCAGACAAACACAATTTTCTGATTTCTGATTGGAACTGAAATAAGAGACTATCAACACCACTGCATCATAATTCATCTGGTACAATATGAAGTTTACCTCAATGATCCTACTCTTAATCATATCTTCAATAGATGCTGTAACCTCCTCTGTTATTACAAGTGGAGGCCTGACATTGTGCTCAAAATCCAAATCAGCTTCTAAAGCACTGTTCTTGGGCCTGCTAGCAGCTGTGACCTGTTGTCAATGCCCACAATAAGTAAAGTATACCAGAATTCATGCATGGTTCCATTTGTACCTAATGCACAAATATCAAAACCACCTCTCCTTGCATTGTCCAAGCCTTCGGATCCAAGTTTGCTTTCTCCATCTGCTCAATCTCTGATCGAAGCTTCTCAAGTTGTTTTTCATGGGTAGAGAGACCAACTTCTTTCTGTGCAAGAAAAAAAAAACTTTTTAAGAACTATACATGTCGTTATATATGTCACTTTAACATAAGATTCATTATAATGCCCAAGAAAATGCTTCGGTGTAAGTAGATATATAACATAAGTCAACTTGTAAACATAATGTACAACCTCACTCATCTCCTCATCATTTGAATCCGAGTCTAACTCCAATTCAGAATCGTCATGTAATTTGGACCTTTTCTTTGAGACCATCTTCTTCTTCGCACCAAAGAATTCTTCGTATCTGATGTTAAAGACACAAGTGAACCAAATAAATTGGTAAGATAAAGCAGCTTATATATATAATTGTTGAATAATTACAATAGTAGTGATAAGATGTAGCAGCAGTAGCCAGGGATGACAATATGGTACTTAGATGATTACTCAGACATCACAGTCAGGGATTCAAATTGAGTTATGGTAACAGTGCATGGAGTCCTAGTTGAAACGCAAACATTGTAATTGGCATTTTTCAAAAAATAAGGAACCAAAATTGCTATAGACAGGATATATCTACCATCAAAATGTAACAGCCATAACAGACAGTTTGAGAGCTATTCGTATTGTTCCTCTAAATCTGAGCTTACAACACAATACTAGTGATAAAGTCAACAACTAGCAGCCATAACGTCAAGTAATAGCAATTCTTGAAACCATGACTGAACAAGTGGAGCTTGTCACCAGTGCTGCCATAGCAATACAGATTGCAACCTTGTTGCTGATTATGACGTTAGTTTTTGCATAGCCATTCCACAGATTCGAACAAAAGGGAAAGTTTTGGTTGTCAAGTTTTCGTACACAGTTATTTATTATGTATATCTTCCACCCATAATGTTAAGAATATATTCTATTGAATAATAAACGCACATTATCACAATAGGAGAGAAAAGGAAATACAATAAAAAAATTACCTTGAATTTTCCAATTTCTCTCCTTCATCTTCATCGTCGAACTGCAAAATAAGAATGAGGAGAGAACATAAAGCGAGAGCAAAGAAGTTCTGAAAGCAAGACGGAAGCATTCATCCATGAACTCAGACATGATCATGGACAGACAATGTGGGATAATTAGGTTAACCATTAGAATTCAGTTGGATCAGATTTCATCAAAAACAGAAGAGGAGAGCATTCTGATAAAAGACTACAATCATACAAACTTCCTAATTCATAAACAGAAAATTCAAGAAAAGAAAATTTGCAAATATCACCTCATCATCTTCCTCATCCTCATCTTCTCCATCTTCATCTTCATCTCCCTCTCCCTCTTCATCTTCATCATATTCTTCTTCGTCTTCCTCGTCATCGAGCTTCATTAAATTCTTATGCTCACCCTTCTTCTTTCTATCCGATCCATATTCCCTAGCCTCATCATCCTCCAAGTACTCCTCCAGTTCCTTTATCTTAAAAAACTTATCCTCTATCCCTCCTTCCCCTTTTTCCTCTTCATCGTCCTCTTCACTTTCTCCCTCCTCAATTCCTCCTTTTTCACCTTCTTTCTCCTCCTCTTCATCGTCATCTTCATCAAATGCATCCATATCCACGTCATCGTATAGATCAAAGTCATCAAGATTTTCGCTTTTCTTCTCTTCTAAAGCATTCCTTTCCCGTTGTAAAACCACATTATCTTTCTTCTCCAAAACCATTTTGATTTCCTCGGGATGCTTCTCCAAGTGCTTGACTTGCCGACGTAGATTGGAAAGAAACGGCTGAGATAGGAGGTCAATTTGCTGCCAAATCTGCTCAGCGTCAAATCCATCAACTAAAAGTTCGTCAAATGGAGATTTGGGGACGTGGGGTTTAATGGAAGAAAATAGGTACTGAGACGCTTTCCGCGCCGTATCGGAGAGCTGCGCCGACGGCGCCAGCCATAGTGGAGGTTCGGTGGATTTGAGGCTGTGCAGGGCTTCCATCCCTGCTTCACTGCAGTAGTTAGGGTTTTAGCTTCTGTATCCAGGGTTTATGACTTAACTCTATTTCTTTCTTGGGGCTGGGGGCGCAATGCAATTTTGATCATATATCTTTTTTTTTTTTTTTTCTCTTAAAATTTATTGTGCGTTTATTTTATTTTATTCAAAATTTATGGGATATTTTATTCAATTTTTAAATTGAAGTATGGAGTCCGTCGGGCGCAACATTTTTATTACATGGTTTAAGAAAGGGTTAACCCATAAGTTTACCCCCTATACTTATTAACAAAAATCATTTGAATATCGAAACCCTGCTAGTGACCATATAAGCATCTGAACCCTACATAGCTTTAAGAGCGCGTTAATGGATATGTTATTCACTATTGACAACGGTAAAAAATCAAACTTTAACTCCCTAAACTCCATCTGCATCTTCATCGATTTTCTTCTGTGTGAATCCCCATCTTTTTTTTGTTCTTCTCCCCCAAATTCACTTATTCTTTGTTATTCTCGTCTCTTTCTCTAACATATTTTTCTCATGTTCTCTGAACTAAGATCATAAAATTATATATCATCTTGCTACCTATTTGATGATGAATCATGGTATGAGGTATAATGGCTTCAATACTGAATCAGCCGTGAATAATATTTTCTGATAATGAATAGTATTTTTCGAAGATAAAAAAGTACATTCGAAGATGAAAAATATTTTATTTGACTATTGAAAAATATTGCTCAAGAGTAGTCGAGGATTAAAATTTGGAGTGAAATCGAAATTAAAGAAACCTCAAAAAATCAAAAATGCGAAAAAGGTCGCGGATCGATTTAAATAGTAACTATATTGATTAAAGTTTGATCGAACCCTTAAAAATAGTAAATGGGCTCTAAAAATCATCAAAAATTGCAGATTTATCTAAAATAATATTTTAAATATTTTGAATTTAAAAAATTAAATTTTCAGTGATACTAGCAATTGTCGAATCGAATCGATCTGATTGAATCGAACTAAAAATAAACTCCAATTGAGTTAAAATTTTATCTACAATCTAGTTTATGCATGTTATAAACTATGAAATTAAATTTGGGATGAATTGGAATTCAAAAGTGAGAAAATCATAAAAAAAATTTATATTGGGCTTAAAATAAGGCTTTTGGACTTGACAGTGGACTTTGGATTGGAGCCACTATATAAGCTAAGAGGAGAGACATTTTGAGTGTTGTCTTTATCTCCTTCAGCCTTCTTATCTCCCTAGCTTTGCCGAATATTCCTTTTCTTCTTTTCTTTCAAATTTCTTCAATATTTCTCTTAATTTCTCACCTAATTCAAGCATCCTAAGTGTGATTCAGCCTCCCTATCGGTTTCTCAAGATCCCCACTCTTTGATTTGAGTAAAAATAATGAGTGAAATCAAGGGTTAAAGTGAAAAAATTGAATTTGGATAAGTGAAATTTAAGCTTTAAATTTAGTTTAGGAGTGTTTGAAGTTATTTTTGGGTGCTTAGAGTTCATTTATGAAATCATTTTGAGCAAAAGAGATCAAAATCTTAGTGTTTATTTGATGAAGTAATTCAACACTTTGTAGATCTTAAGGTGGTGTGCAATCTTCCAAGAAAAAAAAAACGTAAGAAAAATGAAATTTAATGGAGCTTAAGCAAGTGTATAAGGTTTGTGGCTATAAAATCTATCAATTTTCTTCAATTTTGAATGTGTTTACATTATGTAACCTAAGTGAACTTGTGTTAATGCGTGCTTTAATTGAATATAAGTTTAGAAAAGTGATTAAAAGCCTTGAAAATGAACTTTAGAATGCTTAAATGGAATTAAAAGAATTGGTAAGGTATGAAACCTACATTGGCCGAATAGAACCTTAGTATATATTAGGGTGTATTTTGTCGATATATGATGTGTAATGGCATAAAATGAATTTAGACATGAAAAAAAGTGTCCATGAATTTATTTAGAATTTATGAAATTTGTATGAATATTTTAGAGAGTGAAATTACATTATGTTTAAAGTGAAAATGTTGAATTATGATAAAATAATTCATGAAATAAGTGAAAATAATGAATTATAATGAGATAATTCATAAAATGTGCGAAATGATGAAAAAGTTGAGTAACTAGTGTATCGAAATACAAGTGCAAGTGAAAGTATTAAAATGTGAAAAGTGAATTTAAGACAAGTAAGTAATTTGGTCTTTAGTAGTGGTCAAGCGATTTAAATTTAGTTCAAGATATGTTTGGCTAGCTATAGGGATACCCATATTGCGGTGCCAGTCATGACGACTTATTTTACTATGGCAGGTTTGTAATGATCTCCCATAGTTCAGTGAAATGTTCAGTGTTTAGTGAAAGTGATGGAGTGGTCATTCGAGATCATTCTTTAGTGCAATATTGTGAACCTGTAGGGTTCACATCCCGTATATCAAATCTGAAAATTTATATCGAAATTATACTAGGAGTATAATGATAAAAATGATTTAAAAGTGCAAAAAATGAAGTGAAAATGAGAATTATAGTGAAAAATGACCTATATGAAAGAAAATAAAAAGTTTAGGATCAAGATGGCAATTTACCTAAATAATAAATTTAGCTGGTAAAAATGATAAAGTAGTGAATGAATGGCTTAAAATTGAACTCTTATAGTTTTGGAGGACCAAAACATAATTTGATATGAAAATTATAAAATAGGAACTAATTGGTAATCTGTATGTCAAATAATGGATTTAGAGTGAAAATAAGTGAACTAGTGGTAAAATTGTAAATAAGGTGTAAAAAATGGCAATTTCATAATTAATTTATAAATTAAGGGCTAAAATGAAAATTTACCATAATGATGGTATTTAATAGCATATAATGTAAAGTGGAGTGATAATGATATTTTATTGAATAATTAAGTAATATTGCAAGTTTAATACATTTGTGCATGGTTTGAAAATTTCTAGATTTTTAGTCACCACTGAGCATATTTAATGTTCAGTACGTAATGTTTACTGCATGTAGGTTCTGAAGCCTGAGTATAGCAAGTTTACTCTGGAACTCAATTTTTGAAGAAGGAAAAATAGTTGGAAATTCTTTTTGTATGGCATGTATATATTTAGTCAACTCTAAAGTTAAAATTTGGATTGTAATATGAACAATATAATTATGTATATGTATATATGACTTGTGATATAAAGTGGAAATTGATGATGATGATGGGTAAATGTTTGTATAGTTTATAAATTATTGTGCCCATGAGGGGGCTGTTGAATTATTGGCCTTACAGATTGGATAGGTAAGTTTTTAAGCTGTTATACTGTTAAAATTTTTATTAATGAATAGTAAATTGAACGATTATAGGTTGATCAATAAGCATAAAAGTGTATCCAACAATGATTGAAAAGATTTGTAGTCAATGAATATTATTTATGGTTCAATATAAAATTTTGAAAAAAAAATTGATAATCGCTTAAATCGATATGATTTTGTTATAGTAAAGGTGTTACATGAGGAATGTGTGCAAATGCAATAAGATGCTGATTATGACAATTTCTTGGTCAAAAGCTAATCTTGATTATAGATTGTTAGCATGTGAGGTTGGAAAGATAAGCTTTTACATTTATCCAATTATAGTGGTGATTTGTTGATTTTGGGAATTTTGAATTTGCAAAAGCGTGATGGATGTAATTTTTTCACTTGGGTGAATGAAGAAATGTCTGATCAGGCAAGAAGATTTATTTGGGGGCAGCTTAATAGAGTCAAAGATTTTGAAAAAGAAAGAGAAAGGGAAGAACTAAAGAGGAAAAAATATGTGTTTTGGTTGGTTGGTTGTTGTTATTGCATTAAGAGTTTGAAACATTGTGTTAATGGAAAAATTGGGTAGATTTTAGGTTGTGGTTTAATTAGTTAGATATGGAAAAGATGAATCAAATATTGTATATGTAGTCTTGTTTATGTAACAAGTTATAAGTGAATGAATATTTTGTTTCCCAAATCCATCATTTGTTTCTGTTACTACCAAAATCATTATTGAGTTCAAGTTGAATTAAATATAGCAACATCAACAATAGCAATATAAACAAAAGCAAATCACATGTAAAAACATCCATATACATATCATAGTGGCAAAAAAACACTAGAACTTCAATATTTTTTAAAAAAAAAGTCATAGTAATTGTCAAGCATCATAAGGTTTACAAGGTTTACAGTCGTTGGTTTCATATTTCAAAAAAGAAGTTATAATTTTCTACCTTAGGTGGGTTTGTAGATGAACTAGTTGAAGTTTGATTCATAGTTTTATTGGTTGTTGATCCATGAAGCTACTGGTGAATTTGCTGTCGAAGTTAACTTGCTGTTACAGTGGTCCTTGCATTCCTCCTAGCCCCATTTTCTAAATAATCAAGATCAATATTGTTCACATTTGCATTCTTCACAAATTTACCAACATCAACCAATCTTTCCATTTCTATCCCAAGCTGCATATAATAATATTAGCAAAATTAGTAATAATTTGACATAAACAATAATAAAAAAAAGGGAACAAGACAGCCGCATATACATTAAGAATAGTAGTTCTTGTGCTTTCATCAATGAAGCAGCCATAACCATACTCTCTTGGCCTTTTGTTGCCACTTAGTCCTCTTCCTCTACCAGTTCCAATGTTTGGTTGGGTTGAAGTAGACATTCCCATATTATGCCTTTCCTCTGAAACCGGTTGACTGGCCGAAATACATCTCCCACTTCCTTTGCCCCTGCCCCTTGACGTTGCTCTCCCCCTTGAACCTTTGTTACTTGTAGTTTTTCTACCTATGAATGAAGTTTGAGCACTGTTGTTGTTCCTCCTTATGGCAGAGGTATCATCGCATATTGAAAAGGACAAAATTGATTGTTTGGTGGCACAAAAGATAGACGCAAATTTACCAAACCCTAAAAATTGTTTGTTTCCAATTATACCATATACGTCTAACACACATTCTGTGCTCAACCTCAGGAAATAGCTCTTTGACACATTGTACCAAATCCTGTAAAATAAATTAGAGTTCACATGTATATATTTATGTCTATGTACATTTAAAAATTAAAAATACAAGCATATAGTTACCTTTTGCAAGTCGACCATAAGAGTAAGCCTCTTTCCATCTTTTAATTGAAGATTAACAATTAGATATTGAAGAAAACAACTCCATGAATGCTTTATCTCTATGTCTACTACTGCTCAGTCTATTGGAAACATTTATTGATTTCTAATTTTCCCACATGCAACCAATAACTCCCTTTTACATACCCCTTTCAAAAAGCATCCATCTGAACCTATAACCTTTCTGTATCCTTCAAGCCATCCCCTTTTCAATGCATCAAAACAAACATAGAAGTACACAAATAAGTTCTTACTCGGTTGTGTCTCTTTATTTGTATTAATCTAGCAAGATGACCCTAGATTCATCCTCCTAATTTGATCAATATAGTCACCTAGCCTTGCATATTCTAACTTTCAGTCCTCTTAATCTAATCTATCTTCGCTATAATCACTCCATGCATCAAAGCTATCAATGTATTCCTCATCATCCTCCAATCTCCCTACATATTTTTCACTATTGTTCTCACCAACATTCTAAAACCCTTGTCAATTCCAGCTCACCATATGGGATCTCTTGAAGTAAATTTGGCTCC
Organism: Excoecaria agallocha; assembly: GCA_037975025.1. NCBI lineage: Eukaryota > Viridiplantae > Streptophyta > Magnoliopsida > Malpighiales > Euphorbiaceae > Excoecaria > Excoecaria agallocha. The sequence continues at coordinate 39,046,732 of CM075809.1, forward strand.
TTTCTCCTCTTTTTCTCCCTTTTATCCTCCCTTGCAACTTCTCTAAATCTTTTTAGTTCTTCATCTAAATCACTTGAATCTTCATTAGTATCCCCATATGCATTTGTACTACTTTCTGAACTCAAATCTTCTTTTTCACTTGAAGATCCTTCATCATCATCTTCTGCTTCCTCAAACTCTATATCATTTGAACCATCATACTCCTCAAGTCTTGTAGCATCCTTTCCTTCTTTTGGATTTAAATGAATACCTTTTGTTGTTCTTACCTTAAATCCAATAATAGCATTTATATTGTTCCCCACTTATGTTGTTTCCCTAGAACATCCAACAGAATATTTTTTGTCGCCAATACCCTTCACACTTTTTGACCCACTTAATTCCACATTAGGGACCACATTTGTTAAAGTGTAACTATCATATTTTACCTCAACTGATTGACTGATAACATGCATAATGTATAAATCCAAAATTGCCCCATTAGTAAAGTCTTTAACCAACTTCTTTAAAATTCTATCATCACCCAATATTTTAAATTTTCCTGTATCATTCTCTTAAAAACAGAAACCTTCAATGTTTAAGTAACCTACCAATTTGGAATGATTAGCTAACTATACAAGGGAAAATTTATCCTTCTCGATATACCATTCTTTTACTATGCCCTCACCAACATATCTTTCAATTCCCTTTCCATTTTTAATAAATGTACCCCCATGGTGAAATCTCACTTTCACCTAAATTGTAGACATAATGTAACACTATAAAGAAAAACTCAATAAAAAACCCTAAATTCCAATTCCCAAAACAAAAGCTCTAATTTTAAGAACTAAATATATAAAAAAATTAGTTCACAGCATTCAATAACCTACATTAACTATATTTATTTCAAAAACTTATCTCTACAACTATGCTTCTTCTTTTTTGCTAGAATTGCAACTTCTCCTTGTTTATGTCTGTCTCCACTTCATTGAGAATACAAGCCAACACATTCAAGATGAACAACGCCTTTTAATAGAAAGAATTAATGCTATTCTTCATCCATTTGGTGGGATCAATTTGTAAGAAAGTTAACAAATCACGTTTATTTGTATCATATTTTACATGTTTAGGTGCTTATATGGTCACTAGTGGAGTTTAGGTACCCAAATAATTTTTGTTAACAAGTACACGGAGCAACTTATGGGTTTATCCTTTTAAGAAATATATACAAAAAAGTTATAATATTCTCTCTTAAAAAAAGAAATATATACGAAAATATACTATTCTTTTTCTTTATTTATAATAATAATATCCTGTTTAAACAATGACCAATTAATGTTTTAATGCAAAATCTATATTATACTGTTAAAATTTATAATAATTAGTCATTTATGCAAAAACTTTCGTATGTAGGAAAATTATTACATGTAAATTTATATAATAATAATTAAACTTTTTTTAAGAGGACCAAATATACTAAAAGCTTGCAAGAACTTTTACCAAAAGAAGTTCAATATTACTCTTGAAATTATATAGATTGTTAATTTGTCTTTTGACATTAACTTTTGAGCTAAATTAGCACAGAACTTTTAATTTACTGATAATTTTCTACCAGTTTTTGCCAAGAACATATTTTTTTCATTTTCTTACAAAATGCGAACAACTTGAACTCGCCAGTCTCTGTGGGAAAAGTCTCAATCCTTTGAATGAGATCCAAATGAACAGTAAATGGAGTATCCTTTTTTAAAGCTTCAACCACCCAAATATTATCAACTTAAATTTGCACATTTCTCCACCAAACCAATTGCCCATGATTGATATTTGTATCTCAATTTCAATTTGATGTGGATTATTAATATTTTGTTAATTTGAAATTAAAATATTAATAGAAAATGATAATTAATTTAAAATTAGTACACATATATATAAAAACACATTAATTTGAGATAAAAATACATATATTAAATACGTAAAAAACGTGATGTACAATTTAATTTTATATTTTTCATCATTGGAGGTTTAATATATAGAAAAATAAAAATTTAATATTAAAACAAAAATTTTCGCAACCCAGCAGCAAAATTTAAAAAGGTCAGAAATTTATACGTGCATTTTGTCATCCTCAAAAACCACCAAGTTCCCCCATCTACACGAAATATATATAGAGAATTGACTAAAAATATTTAATTTAATCCAATATTTGATTTTTCCATAAATTGACCACCGCCTACATATCTGGAGGCCAAATTGAATAGTTTGCTAATCTTAATAGGACTCAAATTAACATAAAACGTAAAATAAAATTAGTTGGGTTGGTGTGTTCTATTTTACTACTTCATTGATATTCTTATTTAGTAACATAAATCAAACTTATTTATCTTACAATAAAATAACTTAGTTTTTTTTTTATCAAATGTTGTATTAACTACATAGCAAATGATTGTTTTTAATTCTTCAATTAAATTAAGGATTTTTTTTGAGCTATTAGTAAAATAATTTTGAATATTCAGGACTAGAATATAAGTGCAGTTTTATTTTATTTTTTTTTTCATAGTATCACTATCAACGGATATTATTATGTAATTCTACAAGTTTTAGAGGTTGTGGCCTCACCACCATCCCCTTGGCCCGTACAATAGCGAATCCAGAATTTATAATTAAAGAGGATAAAAATAAAATATAAATATTATAAATAAATTGTTAAATAAAGAAACGTGGCAATTATCAGCAATGTGTTAAGGAAATTATATATATATAATAAAAATCAAAAAATAAGGGGGACAATTGTCCCTTGCTTTGCATGTGGCTGCTCCACTGGGCTCGGCCATTGTATGTAATATAAACATGGGCTAGATGAATAATTATTAATATAAAAATTAAAACCATATGTCAAAAAAAATAAATTTGCGGTATTAAATAACTATAAAATGATTTAATGCATATCTTTTTTTAAATGTATGGATATTAATATATTATTAATTATAAAAACATAGATAGAAGTACAAAAGATATTAGACAAAAAGGTCGATAGCGGAATTAATATCATCTATAATTATCGAATTTACATCTAATAATTAAAAAATAATTAAATTATTTTTTATAATAAAATTATCACTGAACATTTCATTATTTTATACAAAAATTATTTTAATCTATTTTTTGATGAAAGTCAGAGTGCTGAGATGACACAATACGTTATATATTTATGTACATATAAAATATCACGTCATCAGCTGATGTCAATTACTTTTAAATTATTAGTTATAAGTTCAGTGATGATAGATGAAATTAGCCCACCGATGATGGTACAATATAAGTGTAAAACATCAATTACATAAATTAAAAATATTAAATGGATCATATTTCAAAACACAAGGAACAAAAATAGTTTGAGACAAAGTAATAAAAGAATGGAATTATAAATGAATTAATTTTATTGATTATTATAAGCGAATTGCATCACATTAAATCGTAGCATGCATTAAATGAATATTATTAAATTGATGAAGGTTTATGGCTTTAATTTTTACGAATAAAATGAATTATCAGACTATTAAAAATAAAATAAGATTTCTACGTGTACTGCGTATGTTAAGGTCGTTTATTTTTTTTTTGGATCGTCGTGTAAGTTTGCTTGGAGAGTAGGGGAAACTGGAAATAGATTTTGGCACAAAAATAGATAAATACTGAGTAAGAGGAAAAAAAAGAAAAAGAAAATATATAATATATATAGAGCAGAATTTAGAAACATACCTGCGCAACAACCAGTCAGTCTCCATTAACGGACCAATCCATGGTGGTAAAAGGCAAATCCAAACAAACAACCGCATAATAACTGTACATTACCAAAATCCTAAATCACATCTTCCTAATCAAACAACAATACAACATTAACTATTTTTCCAATTTCTCACAATCACTTGACCAACTTCTTCGTTATCCACTAATAAAGGAATGATCTTTTCTCTCTCCCTTCAATTCCATCTCAAATTCTTCAGCTCTTGTTTCCGATTCACTCTAATAAAGCCCTAATCTTTCTGTTAATCCACTCCAGTCCCAATTGGCTTTTTGATCAGGTTCGTTGCTCTCCGATTGATTTTGTGATTTCTAGTTTATTGGCTTCTTTGCGTCTTCTTTTGATTTTTTTTTATTGAACTTGCACAATAACAAGAATAAAATGATCAATGGGGAGGGGCCGCCAGAGGAAGTCTCCGGGCCCACCTCTCCTGATCCATTCGGTTCATCTCCGCCGAAATTGTCTGGTGGCTGTGATGCATCGCCGGGATCGCTGTCGCGGTACTCCTCTTGCGGAGGAGAGTCGGAGTTTGAACGGTATTGTAGCGCTAACTCGGTAATGGGCACGCCTAGCTTATGTAGCTCTTGCGGACCCCTTAATGATTCTATTGATTGTGAATTTGGGTCCTTGAAGAGTTTGGATGGTAGTTTGGAGAATTTTACTTTGGGAGGGAGGTTGGACGGGAAGTTGGAGGAGCTGAGACTTTCAGCTTCTGGTTTTGATTGTTTGAAAGAGAGTGTCAATGAGGGAATTGCAAAGAATGGTAGCAGTGAGCTGGAACTGTATGGCGGTGAAGGAACTTGTGGAGAAAGTAGCGCGAGCGGTAATAACGAAGTGGATAATAGGCAAGAAAGTGTTAATGTAGGAAGCAGCACTTGGCACTCGATTGATGATAGGGCTGGAAATGGTTTGAATTTAGCGTCAGATGTCGGAGAAGGGTCTCCAAGTCCACTGGTCAGCAAAGGCGATGACGGTGGTATCCTTGGGTTGGATTCAGAGTTGGGTTTGCATTTCCGCGGAAGCGAGGTGGAGAGTGGGGAAGATGGAACATCATCTAGATTTGGACATTCTGAAGATGATGATTCAATGTATGGCTGTGGTTCTGATGATGAGAATGGGAAGACTTTGTATGTACAGAAGAACATGCATTATAAGAAGGAAGCAAAAGTTGTAAATGAAAATCCACTGTTTATCAATTCTTCTGTAGCCTTTGGTTCAGAGGATTGGGATGATTTTGAGCAAGGAGCTATTGGAGGTACTCTAGCTTATTTGACCTTCGATAGTTTACAGGAACAAAAAGAACAGCAGTTGGAAGATGTTGGTCTATCGGACATAGAGGAAGATGTGACCACAGAACCTGCAAGCATTAGACAAAGCAATGAATTGGTGGAGAATTTCGATAGTTCGTCTGTGGTTCCTGGTGATTCTCAAGATTCTCAACTGAAGCAAGCAGAAAAGGTGATAGACATTCCAGTAGCTATTTCTCAAGCCCTACTAGGCCATGAATTAGCCAAGGTTGACGAAAGGACCTCAATGGTTTCATCTTATGTACCGCATTTTCTTAAACCAGATCTGCAAGATGCAAGAGATATCTCTAGTTGCAATCTAGGCCAAGATGCAAATTATACCTCAGAGCTTCTTAATAGTTGTGTTGATACTGGCATCTTTGAGCTGGAGCAGGATCCTTTTGAGGAAAAACCTCCTGAGGGTAACATCATCAGTTGCAGCATGGATTCTGAGGACATCATTCATGTTGATAACAGCACAATTATAGAAAATAAAGAGGCCGGGAATGTTGAAGTACAATTGAACTCTCTTTTTAATGCAAACAATCAACTCTGTTCTGGTCCAACTGAATATTTTGAAAATGAAAGTGCACAGTACACTGAAGGCCACCAACTAAATTCAACTCGGTCGATGCTTCAAAGTAGCAGGGACAATATATTGAAAAGCGGTCCTATTCCTCTAGATCTTTCTGAAGAGTCTGAAGACCATCTTGAGCCAGTTAAGGTAAGTGTTGATTAACTGTTTGGTAACACTTTTTAGTGTTTAAGGTTTTCCCCCTTCTATTAGTCTCTGAAGTAATAATGCTTGGTTTACAAAATTTTGAAGTAGATGTGTTAAAAAATTAAATTCCATTATTCTTTTGTGCCAACGCTTTGTAATACATAAGATTATGGCATGGAATCATATAGGTAGGGAAGTGAGAAATGTCGGTCATACCTCCTACATGCAGTTTCTATGTGTTTATTGTTCCTGTTTTGACCAACGACGGTTGCAACTCCCTTTTTGTTATTAAAGTGCATTTCCAGCATACTGTTCATTATATATCAGGTTGCATTTTGGTTTTAAGTGTTTCTTTATATTGATCATTGATCCTGCCTGATATTGAATAGGGATTAATCTGTCGTAGTAGAAACCAAGCTACCAACTGATATGACTTGTAGGATGAGCCATGCTTCAGCAAATTATTCTTACTGCAGCCATGATAAGATATTATAATGTTTTGATTGTGTCAGATAATGAATTCTTTTATTTCATAGCATCTATATTTGCCATTTAGAATATCTTTGGTTAATTAGAAGTTGATTCATGCCAAATTATGCTGTATGTTTCCAAATGTTACTTGCTTTGAATTTTAAGTGATTGATGCATCTCATATTAGTTAACAAAAGTGCTTTAGCTGCCTATCTGTTTGCATGCATTTTGACTTCTTCTAGTCAGCATTTATCTTGTGGCTTTCTAGTTTCATGCTAAATTTTGATCCTTAATCTCTACTGACAGGTAGACAAAGATGCGGTTAATGAATTTCATGATGAGATTGTCAATGAAATGGAAGAAATTTTGCTTGACTCTAGTGAGTCTCCTGGTGCTCGGTTTCACCAGGTTAATTGCATGTCACAAGCACAGCTAACTTTGCCTCTAAGAGATGGTGGATCTACTGCTTCCATCTCTGGTACAGATGATACCTGCCCACTGATCTCGCAGCCACTAAGAATTGATTGGATCGAAGTAGTTGGTGCTAAGCAGAAGAAAGGAGATGTCTCAATTGCTGAAAGATTAGTTGGGGTAAAGGAATACACTGTGTATTTAATAAGAGTGTGGAGTGGCAAGGATCAATGGGAGGTTGAGCGCAGGTATCGTGATTTCTTCACACTCTATAGGCAGCTGAAATCATTATTCACTGACCAGGGTTGGACTCTTCCTCTTCCCTGGTCTTCTGTAGAGAAGGAATCTAGAAAAATATTTGGGAATGCATCTCCAGATGTTGTTTCTCAGAGAAGTGTTCTTATTCAGGATTGCTTACGTTCAATTATCAATTCAGGCTACTTTTCCAGTCCCCCAACTGCATTGTTTTGGTTTTTATGTCCTCAAAATCCAGTTCCTAGCTCCCCTGCATCACCAAAACCAGTGCCTTGGTCTAGATTCTCTAGTAGAGGAGATGAGCCAGGACATATCTCTACTCTAGGGAAGACGATTTCACTTATTGTCGACATTAGACCGCACAAATCTATAAAACAATTGTTGGAGGCCCAACATTATACTTGTGCTGGATGCCACAAACATTTTGATGATGGGAAGACAATAGTGCAAGATTTTGTGCAAGCTCTTGGATGGGGAAAACCTCGACTTTGTGAATACACTGGTCAGTTGTTTTGTTCTTCATGCCACACAAATGAAACTGCAGTCTTGCCAGCAAGAGTTCTACATTATTGGGATTTTACACAATATGCAGTCTCTCAATTGGCCAAGTCATACCTGGATTCCATACATGAGCAGGTAAATTCAGTACTAACACCTTTTATTATGTTGTAATCTGTCAATTTACTTTAGCTTGATGGGCTTAGATTAGACAAGGGTAAGCATATGGCGAAAATTAAGTGACTTGGGAAAAGGAAATAATAACCATGGTATTGTAGGAATAGGAAGTGCATTGAACTCAGCACTTGTTCTTGATTGCGTCAACTGAAGATTGAAGTTAAAATTTCAAGATTTTTTCATATTTAGTTACATAAATGTGGAATCATGAGGTTGGACTTCCTCTTCTTCCAGGATTTTCATGATATGGCTGCATGTATGGAAATTAAAATTTAATTGGCCAGTAATTCTTATTATCTGCACTGAAGTGATTGAAGCATGCAGAAGTTATAGATGATTCATTGACCATATCTTATATTCTTGATAAAGCTAAAGATTCATGCTTTTCTTCTTATCTAAGGCAGTGTAATATGTACTAATGATGTACGCGTTGCAGCCCATGCTTTGTGTGAGTGCAGTTAATCCTTTCCTATTCTCAAGGGTCCCTGCTCTACAGCATATCATGAGTGTCAGGAAAAAAATAGGAACTATGCTTCCTTATGTTCGCTGCCCATTCTGCAGGACCATCAACAAGGGACTTGGAAAACGTAGATATCTTCTTGAAGGCAATGATTTTTTTGCCCTCAGAGACCTTATTGATCTCTCAAAAGGGGCTTTTGCAGGTTAGTATCTTGTGCTATCAAACTGTCACTTAGCATTTTGGTGGGAGTCCAATCATTAAAAATGGACATTAAAAATTGTGCCTACCTTTTGATTCCAATTTTAATGTCCTTACTGGCATATGCAGTGCACACAAATTTGTGCTATATGAATGCATCAAGTGTGTTTTCATTTTATAAGTGTTTTTTTTGCATATCAAAAGTGGACCTTGAATGTGGTTTATTGTATTAAAGTTAAAACTTGGTTGCATGCTATTTATTATATTATATGGAGTCCTATACAAGTAATCTGCATGGTAAGTCTCAATTTTTTTTTCCAATAAAAGCAGTCATATTTTGCGTTTAATTTTCCATTCTTTCTGCTTTTATTGCAGCACTACCGGTAATGGTGGAAACTGTCTCGAGAAAAATTCTGGAGCATATAACGGAACAATGCCTGATATGCTGTGATGTAGGAATTCCCTGCAGTGGCCGACTGGCTTGTAATGATCCATCATCACTCATTTTCCCCTTTCAGGTGGGCTTTCATATATACTTCCGTTTCATATTGGCATAAACATTCAATTACCTTAGAAGAAAAAGTTTTGAGGTTTAATCACGCAGCCAATGTTGAGGTTGCTACCCAATTGCTTGTCAAGCACTGAATGTTACATTACTCCATATTTCTTCTTGTTTGACCACATAATATTGCCTATTGGAATATCTAAATTGATATCACGAGCACCAAAAAAATTGGTTAAATGAATCACCAAGTTTTTTGATATTTAGTTCTATGGAGGAAAGTTTTATTTTTGCTATGTTTTTCTCTCTTTTTGCTTTTTTTTTTTCCCTCCATTAATAAAGTGCAGCTACCTTTATAATTGTTATAGTTGGCAATTGAAATATGAAAAAAATCATGGAGAACTCAAAATAAAGTTTAAGGTGTAAATTTTTATTTTATTTTAAATGAGGACTTAATGCGGTATAATATCTGATGCTGTGAGGTTAGCTCTATTGGCAGAAGTCATTGTGTTAGGTGCCATTGCATTTTGGCATGCTGTGATGGTTGCACAGTTGACACCACCAAATACCACGTGGACTTCTGCAAATAGAACTAGAGACGGACCTACATGTGGGGGGGGGGGCGCTCCCCCCCAACCCCACATTTTTTTATAAAATTTTCTTTGTAAAATTACATTCTGAATTTCTGATGCTTGATTTTTTTTTTTTTAAACTAACTCGACCCTGCCAAATTTTTTCAGTCCTTCATATATAATTTTTGCCCCCCTTCCTCCCTCCCTTTCATTCTGGGTCTGTAGTCTGAGTACTGGAATAAACTGGAACCATGAATTGAATTTGGGCAAACGAGATACATATGTTTATTATTTTCTTGACCTTTTACTTGCATAAGTCCTAACCAACGATACAAATAAAACTCAAACAGGAAGGTGAGATTGAAAAGTGTTCATCTTGTGGATCTGTATTTCACAAGCCTTGCTTTAAGAAGCTCAAAAACTGCTCCTGTGGAGCAGTCATTGGAGAGGACAAGACCATGGGAGTCAATAATACACTGAGCGGAAAGGCTAGCAACTTTCTGGGAAGATCGAGCTCTGCTTTGTCTGTAGGGTTGCTCTCTGGACTGCTTTCAAGAGCAAAGCCGGAGAAGACAAGGGATCATAAAGACGATGACACTGTTATTTTAATGGGTTCTCTGCCAAGCACTTATCTGTAATCACCTGTTAGTGCAATGTACGATTTGTATAGTCTTGATTGATAAAGTGGAAAATCATTTGTAGCAAGGTGCCTCATTCCACCATTGCAGCAAAATTTTGGAGCGTGAGTTTTTTTATTTATTTTTTTCAATGCATTCTTTGTAAAGTATGACTCTGGATTTGGATTATTGTTTTGGATTGATTCCTCTTTTCCCCATAATTTTTAAATTTGTTTCTAAGAGTCGCAGTATTGATGTGAGTTATTGTTTTGAATGAAGATTATTTTGCAAGAACACCTGTACATCCTGACAGTCATGGCTTCACATCTTTAAAGTGAAAAAGAAGCTTATCCGACCGTGTAAAAGGTGCAGAAATAAAGGAACACTTCCATTCTTAGAATCAGTTTTTCAATATTTTATTTTAATATTACATGAGCAAAGCCTTACAATTACAGCCTAGTACGGATGATCATTAAAGTAAAGAGGTTGTGGCTCAAAAGGAATTTATCAAACAGAATAGCTGTACAATTAGGGATTAACAATTGGAAAATTTATAAATTTCAAAAGTAGGGTGCTTTCTTTAATAACCTGATGGGTCCTGAAGCAACACAAAACCAGCTGGTAGACCAGAAAAGAATAATATAACAATTTTATGGGCAAATGTATATATTATGACCAAAAAAAACAGTCGGTGGTGATCCCCTGAATGCCCACAATATCAATCAGAATTTAAAAAAGTTAAAAGAAGACAATTGTCTTTTAAGACCTTGACCAGGTCTGTTTTGATAGCTCATATGTGAATATGGACATGTCTTTCTACTGCAATTATTATAAATTCAAAGTAGGCAATTGTTTAACTAAGAAATTTTAGTCCTTAATTGGGATGCTTACTCTTCTTTTTGGGCATAGTTTAAGGAAAAGGATTCAAAGCAGCAAACTGTCGTTCCAACTATAACAAATTTCACTTGCTTTAAAGCTAATTCATGATTTTATTCATTCATGTTAGGCCATTTATGGTCTTGGTTAATGATGTCAAACTAAAATATTATTTTATTTATTTTGGAAAATAAAGAGGAGAAATGAAAGAAATTGCAAATTTTCATTGAATCCATTTCAATGGGTATTATATAGATACAATTTTTATATTAGTCTAACAATGGCTATACAATTAGAAGCTAATGATTGGAGCTTTCTTGTTTGACCATTGAGTATATTCCAAAACTTACAATATGAATAATTTCCCATCAATTTTGTCTTTGACAAAAGTCCTTCCCTATTCTATTTTCCTGCGATTTACTCAGCTGATAGTTAACGTATTTCTTGCTTCCTAAATGCTTTGACTTCATCAGCTATCTTGGACATTGGTAACAATCAGGAAACCATCTTGAGAATAGAGAGTGTTTAAGCTTTATCATAAAGGCAAATATCGCATAGCATGGAATATGCATCAGTGCCACAGAGAAATACCTTCACGAAAAAACTGCGTTAATATATACTTCAAACAGAAAAAATAAGAAAAAAACGTACAAGATGATGATCAAGAATCTATACCACAAAGGGGCAAAAGAAGAAGACAAGTCAAGAAATGGATAAGGCCACCTGTTTATAAAATGACAGAAAAAAAATGATGAATGTAGTACTGTTGATTTTCTATTGAATCTCGGAAAGCAGAGAAAAAATCATCTTACCAGACTCTGACTGACGCATGGACAATCCACTGGAATAAGACATATACTATTGTCCATATGAAGAAATATGCTATTCTAAACAAGGGAAACCTCTGAAAAAACAGATCAAAATTAGAAACAAGATCATCAAAAGAATTGCAAATGATATGTTATTCAAGGAAATAATGTAGCTCACCAGGCGATTTAAGGCGGTATCCCCAAGCAAGAGGATAGCATTCATCGAATGCATACTTATAACCAACTGCCAAGCAAAACAACAAGTACTTCACATACTTAGTGTCTCTTAACAAACATGGAAATGTGGTGCTTTAATCAGTTAATTGTAGTTCTGAAAATGCGGAAGAAATGGTAGAATAAAACTTACAGCGCTTAGCCGGTAATCTTTGAGTGCAAGAAATGGAACCAGAACAAACCAAAATACACAATCTGTGAGCATAACGGCTCCCGCATTCATCTGTTTCCAATTTTTGAGGAACCAAAAGTGTTATTATGTATACTAATAGTTATAGACAGAGAACAGAACCATGACTACACTGAAAAACAAACTAACCTGGAAAACTATTTGAAACAGAAAAGCCCATTTCCCTGCATGTTGCCTCATTTCATTGGAATTTGAGCTTCTCTTTCCCATTGCAGAAGCTGAACAGTTTCCTTGTTCTGAATCTACCTCTACATTATCTACCTTATCCCCGCTAACCCTTTTGTGATGCAAGTAACATCCTCTCATTGAAAGCAATGATCCAAGCTACAAATGAGCATTCAAGTCATTAACAATGAAACAGAAAAAACATCAAATTTTGAAATCATTGAACTTACCCCAAAATAAATGGTGACCAAAGTAAATGTCCACCTACCCAAAACAGAGAAATAGCATCATTGATTATACTCATACAGTCCAAATAGTGGAAGTTCAAATCTTTTGCATTCCAAAACAAGGAAAACGATAAACTTACTGAGTATAGTAGTAAAATATGCTGGGTCCATCCACAAAGGCAGAAACAAGTAGCAGCACCAAAAGCACAGAGAATGCAGAAATTCTGAAAACTAGCAACCAAGCTGGGTGGATTCCTTTAAGGCATGGTTTCCAAGTTTCATCATCATACAAGTCTGCTTCTGTTTCTTGCTTGTTCTCTTCATTATCTCTATTGGGTTTAGGAAAATTTTCATTTTTCCATATCAAAATAGACGCAATGATCATTGAGATTATAACCCAGATGGCACAAAGGCAGAATCTCCAGTTTAGCCAGTAACTGACCAAAGTTGTATCAGCAGTCATGGAGGGATGCCATGTGTTTTGAGTGGATCCTGTTATAAAACTCATTTTGTCACTTTGTATTTGATGGCCTGATCTAGTAGATGATTTCTTTTCAGATTATCACAGGAAAAGGAAGAAAAAGGAGATGAATTTAGAGTACTAAAAAGCTGAAAGAAATGAGGTTTCTAAAGAATAAAAGCACGGTTAGAGTGGTGAATGGTGATTCGCAGATGAAGAAGGAATGATAATTAAGGAAAAGTAACAATAGAACTCCACATAAATGCTAACAAACGACTTCCATAAAAGCTTTAGGAAACTTGACAACTATCCAACCCAGAAGAGAAAACTTTCCATAAAGACATGAAAATGCCAACACATTATGGGAAAATGAAAATACCTTAAAAAAAATAGTATATACATATACTATGCCATTAAAGAGAAGAAACTCTCATGCGTTTACATGGGTGCTTATATCAAATGTGAGGAATTCAGAATTATATATTAAGAACCCAGATTAGATTTTGACCTCATTAATAACAGATTCCAAACTTTAGGTGAGTTCTTGGAAAGAAAAGATTAAATTCAAACAAATATTGTATTATATATTATTTTGAGAAGAGGTAAATTCTTAGAGAAGTAAAGGAGAAAACTTGGAAGGGAAAGCAAAGAAAATGAGGCGGTGGTGTTGGAAGGAGATGCTTTGCTTGAATGCTTTAAATTGGATGAAAGAAATGAATTAAATAAAGAGGGAATAGAAAGAAATAAAAAGAACAAATATAAAAAACAGAGGGGAAAGGGAGGCGTGCTTTAAGTACAAGCTTCTTTTTATAGAGCCCAATCTGCATAAAAGTCTTGGAAAAATAGACCACACTATTGTCTATCTGGTACACTCCATATATAATGTGCATGCAATTATATAAAATCTCTCTTCAATAGTATAATAGCAATGCATACAAGTTCTTTTCACCCTTTTCCTGGAATACGACCAGCCTTTTTTAGTCTTTCTAACATTACTTGTTTTGTAAAAGACCCACCGAGTCAGCGCAGTTCTGGTCCCTATATACACTTATATATATTAAATCTTGGATATTGTTTTGGCTTTTTCCTTCAAGGTTTTTTGAAATTCAAGAATCATGGTCCTCTTATGTTGTGCTGTCTCCTGGTCCTGCTAACAACAACTCGATTTTGGTACTAAGATAAGGGTTGTCCTCTTTATTTGATAACATGGCATGGATTAGGATTAGGATTAGGATTTGAGGAAAATTAAGTTGTGAGTTTTATCATTTATCAGTCAGTTAATACTATGAGAAAGATATTATCAAGTTAAGGATGATTATGAGCAAGTTAATGATGCATCAACTGCGTGATTAGAATATAACTAAAGGATGATGCAAGCTATTAACTTTCAGTTGAAGCATAAGACGGGTGATGGTCCTAATGTGGGTCCCAGATTTTAACTTCCTTTGACTTTGATTGTCATCTAAAATTTGGTCACAGCCCCTTCCTTTTTCTTCTACTAAAAGCGAGCTAATCATATGTTACGTAGTAGTAATAGTGAAATCTACTGCAAGCGATCGCTTGGTTTTTTGAGGACATACGTGGCTTCTCTTCATTGGTTAACATGCAATCATCTAGCCCTCATTGCACTCGCGAATCTTTTGACTTTAGTTGAGTTACGGGGCACAGTCGCATCAGAACTGAATGAAGCGTGAAGCACAGGATTATAACCGGTCAATAGGGGTGTCCGGCGGTGAAGTGGAACAGCCCTAAACTTTCACCGGCGATTGTGGCTTTTTCATTTTCATTTCTTTTTTTTTTAATTTTTTATTTTTACTGTAATCATTTTAAATAGAAGAAAAAGAGAAAGAAAAGTAACAAAAAAAGCAGAAAGAAAATCTGAGTTAACAGCTGAGAGATTCGTTTTTGTTTTTTTTTTAAATAACTGTGCATTTACTGAAAAGCACTCCTTTTTCTGCGACGATAATAATTATCTACGCCTAGAAAAAAATAAAATAAAATTGTCACAAATTATTTTTAGTGCAACGTGCATATTTTTGGACTGTTATGTAAAAATATTATAGATATTCATATATAGAGAATGCTATATAATAAATCCCTAACTCAGCAAGGTCGAACCTAAATGAGATTAGAATTTCTAAGTTATGTATATTAAAATGATAAGAAAATTAGCAGGATAAAAAAAAAGCAGATCCATAAATATAAGTTTATTTCTTTTTTTACATAAATTAAAAAATTAATTAGTTAGTCTAATTTAAAATAATGTACATGTTTTTTTTTAATATACCCTTAATTAATATGTAGTTATTCATTAATGCATATTATATAAATCAAGATAATTATTTCAAAAGTACTGTAGGAATTTCAAAAATGCCATTTTGATTCATATAGATTTAAGATATTTTAATAAATAAGAATAAGAAATACAAAAATAAATTAACTATACTGTGGAACAAATTAAAATGAAAGCAGACTTATATAAATATAAATGGATTGGATGAAGAAGTAATTTATATGTATTTAATATAAAATCTGGAGTCAATTGAAAAATTCAAAATTATACAAAAATATTTATATTTTCCTTAAATACTAATTCAGTCAAATAAACAGAATCTTCTTAGTTAACTGTAGCTAAGTGCTTGTATATTCCCACAAATATTTATGTTATACTAGTAATTAACAGTAACTTTTAGCATCCTTCATGGTTTTAGTTTACGAAATCGAAAAATTAAAGAAGGATGTATAATATTTGAATACTTGGAAAAAAAAAAAAAAAAGAAAGGGGGAGGGTGACAGGTGAGTCACGTCCTTGAAAAGAATGTTTAGACCAATGAGGACATGTATTTAGAAAACGACAGTAGTAAAAACGACAAGTTAAGGTTAAGACAACGTGGAAACCAAGCAAGAACAAAGCTACAGACACGCCTCATAACACATGCAGCTTTTTTAATGAGTGCAAATTATAATTTTTATGAAGATTTTGATTTCCTGATATAAAAGAAAAGGTAAGCTTTTTGTTGGGCCGTCCGTGTCATGGAATCGAAATCTCATCCACCCAATTTAATAATTATAAAAAAAAACAAGAATTCAATTGTAAATAACTAAAATTATTAGAACTTTAATCTCTGTATATGCTCTTGTAGAATAAAGAAAGTGAATTAAACATCCTCTAGAGGTTGAAAATCAATGCAAAATCCTAAATTTTTCAGAATTAAATTCTATAAAAAATGGATGTGAGAAAATATTATAGGGAAGACGGATGGTCTTCACGTGAAAGTATAGGAATTGGACTGTGAGATCTTGCATGAAAAATTGACTGCAACACTAGCATGTATACGATGCTTTCACACAGTTCAACCAGACAGAGAATCTGCATCGCCTACCTTGTAGAGTTTTAAGGTCCTACTATAGGCAGATCAGCTTTTCCTTTTTTGTTTTTCCAAAATTAATGTTAAAATAGTTAGTGATAGAACAGAGGTTATTACACATACGGGGATTTCATAGTTCAGACCCTTGCTCTTGTCTAAACATGTGACTGGCTCTGCTCTAAGCATGTGATCTTCAGTCTTAAACACTTCTTTGCAACACTCAGGTAAGGATTGATGCTTCATATCCTTTAATTTCTAAGTTCTAGAATATGGAATTCTCTCTAGATCTCTCTCACAGATATTAACTTCATTAATTATATTCAACTTCGAGAATTCACGATTTTAAAATAAAACAAGAATATCTAACTTACCTTGACTTCTATAATCTATATTTTCATGATCAAGGGTGGTTGGATAACTCATTACAAGTGGCTTAAGACAAAATATAACATTGAATTTTAATGAAGGAGGAACTTTTGATTTAGTTATAAAATGTTTTACACATGATCCGTTAAACAAGTAATAATATATGATAATAAATGTGTATGCTTTACACATGATCATACAGTAAGCATGTAACTGCATAAACACTCGAACTATTAATTCTAGTGGAGTATAAACGAATGTCCTAAACTAGAGGAATTTGTTCTTCATCATATTTTAGTTTATAAACGAATATTCAAGGAAATGTTCGTTAATTTGTGCCATGAAAATAATATTAAATGAAAGGAAAATATACATATATCTATAGGCTTCTTGTTTTCCAAATCTTATAGCTTCTACCAAGCAGAGAAAGATAGGGAGAGAATATTACCTGTCATGTTCAAAGGCAATGGCCAGTGAGGAGGATCCTCAGATTGGTATTGATATATATCAAATAATGTATTAATTAAGAGGAAGAGTTAAGCTATTTATATATAAAATGCTAAAAACAAATTACGTGCTCAACAGGTTGCGAGCAGAGTCTATTTTCCCCCTTTCAAGCAGTGAAATACGTATAAGCAACAGCAAAGTTCATGTGTTAGTAGCATTTTCCCCCTGATCAGAAACGTGTGTTTTATTATTTTTGTGGATGGGAATTGTGGGATTCTAATAATGAAATGATGCTTCAATCACAAGCATGCTTTTGAGAAGAGGATTGGACATCTCCTCACTGTCAATTTCTGAATTGAAATGTCAATTTTCTCTTGCTTTTTGCAAGAAGAAACTGGAAATTAAAGCCCAATACAAAGTTATTAGAATAATTAATCCTGGCATGAACTTCACAAACAACATAATAATGGTTCTTACACTGCTCATCCTGTCTTTTGAAGAGAACATATATTACACATAATAAAACATAATCTAAAACATCTACAAACTGAGTTCTCACACAAGTTTGCTACTTACAATTTTTCACTTTCTACACAGACCAATTGTGGAATTTTAGCCTGTACTTCCCAGCAAGGGGAAAAAAATGCTATTTTGCTATTTCTAATCCTCGATTTGGTAATGGCGTAATGCAGGAAGCAATTGCTCTTTCCCTCTATCTGAGGTGATGCCTGGATCATACTTCACGTTTCAAAAAGTGTCACTTTCATCTCCTAGTATTGACAGTGAAAATGGTGCAATAGCCACATTGAAAGTTGGGGACCCTATTTTATCGATGTGTTTCATCTCAAAATCACCTTCCTGCAGTTGTTTAAAATAAATAGCATGCTATGAATAATCAACCTTAACTTCTTATGAAAAGAAATTTAGGATAGATGACAAACTTGTTGCTCCAAAAACCAGAAGAGAAAAAAAAAAAAAAAAAAAAAAAGAAGAAGAATTTTAACTACTAATGGAAGAGAGAAAGAAAGAAGCAAGTGCAACTAACCATCCTGCCATCTGGAGTGGTTAATGGACAGGCAGATGAATATTCAAATCCAGTCCCAGGAAGTATAACTGGTTGTTCACCTATAACTCCAATCCCCCTGTAATTTTGGAAGTCCAACAAATGTAATTTTCAGACTATGGCATTGTAATTATAAATTGAAATGATTTACAATAAAATTTCACACTGCCTCGAGAATTGCATATGACAAAACCAAAAGTAATAACTCACCACACATTTTCAGTTTTTCCATTTGCATCAGTTATAATCCAATGTCTTCTAAGAAGTTGAACAGGACGGTCTGAGTTATTGGTGATTCGTATTCTGTAAGCGAAAAAATACTGTCCCTTTGATGGCTGACTTCGTCCCTCAATGTACACACTCCTGACTTGAACCCTGATCCCCTGAAATGCATAGGAACTTGCTATGAGTTACGAATAATACATACGATATTTTTCCACCCTTAAAAGCAACAATCTTCCGTCTCTTGATCCTCCATATAAAAACATATGGAGGAAATAAACCAAATCCTGACCTAACTCAAAACCAAAGCGGATACCTCATCTGTATCCTCCCCATTCAGTCCTTGATATCCAAAATATTTCCCACTTCCAAGATTTAAGTATTGAATTCCCGAAAGTCAGTAACGGGCTTCATTTTTCTGGGAACATGGTCCTTGAACAATGAAAAAGGTGCCTAAATATTGAAAATGCTAACAATGTCTGCTATTTTTTCTGGAAAAATGGCCCTTTCCTTTGAGAATGCAAAGGTGTCTTAATTTTGAAAATACCAAAAATGTATGTTAGTCTTCTCTTTTTAATGAAATAATGTCTGACTAATTTAATTGTTCCAGAGAGGTTAGTCTTAACTTAACTACACTCCTTGAATTATAATACAACAAAATAAATACAACAAATGAGACAAATAATAATGGAGCTAGGAGAAAATAAATATATAGACAACATTGACCACCGATTTTTTTTTTTTTTATTTAAATAGCCTTTCAGAATGGGAGCATACCAAAGTTCTTGCGTCGCTTGAGCATTTGAGGAGAGAATGTGGAGCAATTTCTTTTAGTTGATCACGATATGTAGCAGCATCCTGGCCAAGAATGAACAAATAGATATAACATAACAATAATAAAGCACATATGCTCTCATAAGGCAAGGGAGATTAAGAATGGCACCTCAAATCGCTCTTCACTAATGGCGTCCTTGAGCAATCTGCGAAATCGCAGAACTGGCTCCTCTTCCTCAAACGATTTCAATGAATCGCGAATTCTCGCAGCTTCTTCGTAGTCCTAAATACATGAAAACTCATTAAAAACAAAAACACTTCACAAAATGGTATTCAAAAAGGAAGAAAAAGGTTTTGGCTTAATTACCTCAGATTGAGCAGCGACCTCCATTTGCTGCTTCAACAAAGCATAAGTTTGAGTCCGAGAAAGGAACGAACGCGCACTATAACCCGACCCAGAACCCGAACTAGAGCTGGAACTTGCTCCGCTACCGCCATTCCCATTTCTCTCAACGGAACAAGCTAAAATTCTACAATTTCTCCCGGAATCCCCAAAATTGAGCCACTGTTTTCTCTGAAAACAGGAGCTCCGAACTGGAAAACAAATCGTCGTGCCCGCTCTGAAATCCGTAAAAACTTTGACACTGGGCAGCGAATGCATTTTCTTCTCTTTCCCAAGGAAAAAAAGAAAGAAAGAAAAGAAAACGACGAGATCGGAGGGGTGAATTTGAAGCGAGAAAGATAAATAAGTACCGGTGACTGCGAGCGAATTGAGGCGTTATTTTAACTGCATATATTTTCGGAGTGCCGAAGGACTGAAATGACCCTGAATAAAAGTAAAGTTTGACGGCTGAGGGTGAAGAGATGAGAAGGGTAGTTTGGAGTTTCCGTTAAAAATAACGATATTTTAGAGGGCGGGGGTTTTTGATGTCTGGATGGGAAAAAATGGATAAAACCCGTGGCAGGGAAAATCTAAGACAGTTGTGTTTCAGAAAATATAAACCCAGTCGTATTGCTGCAATCTAGAATTAGTTAGTAATGATGTATCATTTCGAATGTAAAATTAATTAAAAAATAAAAAATATATTAATTAACATGTATAGATGATAATATAATTTAATATCTATAATTTATTTAAATTAAATTCAAAAAATTAGCTAATTATGGGATTTTTTTTGGAGAAATAGACATAGATTTTTGGTGCTTTATGGAAGAGGAGCCTACACGTTTCACCTTAAACTTTTGACTTCAAATTTTTTGTTGGCCATCAGAAAATCTTTTATTGTGACATATATTTGTCAATGTGCCGAAAAATCCACACAGCATTTTACGTCAATTGTTGTATATATGACTTAATTTTGATTTTTTTTGAATTTATTTGGCTTTTATTGATTTTTTAAGGTTTGAAATTGATCCAAATTGTAATGAATTTAATTAATTATTCAAACAAATTCAGAAAATTTATTTGACCCTTATGTCATGTATGATGTATATAATTAGCAAGAGCCATAATTGGATGTCACGTCATGTGACCCAAACTATTGAGTTACTTACAAATAAAATTATATAATTTATCAAATTTTTTAATTTTTATTTTAAAAATTATTCAATTATTTTTATGCATTATTATTTTTTATATTTTTACATTTTTAATTTTTAAAAATAATACTTTTTACATATTTATTTTCTATTTTGCAGCTCCTCTCAAGCAGTTTATTTTTCTCTTCTCCAATTCTTCCTCTCTTTTCTCTTACGTCCACTTCACTACCAAAAGCCACAACCATCGTTCAACTTCCGATCACCGGTCTAGTTCATTGTCTTGATGCACACACACAGCGATCACCGGTCTAGTTCATTGTCTTGATGCACACACACAGAAGTTTGGAGAAATTTTGGCTTTGTGTGCGCTTTCATATCTGTCGTATGGAGGATTTGGGATTTTGGGTTACTTTGCTTTTGGTGAAGAAACAATAGATATAGTCACTGTATTGCTTTAGTTTATGTCATTTGAGTCTTGCAACTGTGACAACTTGTGTAGCTTTGTTTGGTGGATCTAAATTTTACCATTGTACTGTATCATTTCATATGGCACTTTAATCGTCACACAGCTGGTATAATGTGAGCTTGTAGGTTTGTACCATTGAGTGATTGTTATTGATGTTAAATACGGCATTAACACAAATTATTACATAAATAAAATATAACACTAAAATAATAATAAAGAGAAAATCTTAAATACGATGTCATGGTGCAAGTGAATTTCAAAAGTTGATCCGCAAAATTCCCATTAGCATACACAAATGATGTCTTTTGCAGAGGACGACAACCTCTGTTTTCAAGTTCTATTTTTCTTTAGTTCAAGTCTGCTGTATAATTTGCAGCTTTTTTTTTTTTTTGAAATTATCTTTGAAATGAAGACATTTACTAAGATTTATTTCCTTGAATAAATACACCTTGTAAGCTTTTATAGCATATCATGCATGTATTTTAAAACAAATGACTTGACAATTAACGAAATGGGGTAAACTTGTATTATTTTGACATCATACAAACTAAATATACTGTATTAAATTTTATAAAAATTAAAATACAGTATATTTATTTTTATACATAAATAAATACAATGTATTTTTTTGACAAAAATTAACACACTGTGTTTTCTTTTCACAAAATACAACAAACTGTATTTTCTTTTCATGTACAACAAAATAATAGTGTTTTCAATTTTTTATAAACTTTTATGCAGTATATTGAATTTCCATCAAAAGATAATACACTGTATTTCCTTTTTACAAAACTCAATAGTGTATTATATTTTTATAAAATTCAATACAATGTATTCAACTTTATAAAAATAAAATACATTATATTAATGTTTGAACTTGAATAAAATACAATCTATTAACTTTCATACGAACTAAAGACATTGTATTAAATTTTATAAAAACTAAAATATAATGTATTTTTTGTACATAAATAAATACAATGTATTTTTTTTGACAAAAAATAATATACTATATATTTTTTTTACAAAATACAATAAACTGTATTTTTTCATGTACATCAAAATAAATAATATTTTCAAGAACGTCAAAGGCATTTATTGTATTAAGGAATAAAAATACTAGAAAATGGAAGGCTAATAATTATATAGACTATTTTTGTATCATGCGTTATGGTTAGATATCTCTCAGAGTGTTACTACCCACAGTTATGCACCGTCGGATAACGCAACTCTGTCGTCGGGAATATTCTAGTTAGAATGTTGAAATTAAGAAAAAAAAAGTTTAGTTGAATTTGTCAGTCTCTTCTTCTCCGGCTATTACTCTCTAAGTCTATTCCCAAGGTTTCTATCTAAAATATATAATATGCATAATGCCTTGCAAGGCTGATGTCAATTTGCCTTTCAATCATTTGAATTAACCGGTTCCACAATTATTCATTTCTCTTCAAAATTTCAAAGTCTTCAACTGTTTAGCTTTTCATCTATGGGACAGAAAACAAGAAAAATTTTAGACGATTATGAAGTTACAGAGATTCTTGGTAGAGGTGGGTTTTCAGTTGTGAGAAAACGAATAAAAAAGTCCATAAATGGGGATGCAATTGTAGCAATCAAGACACTGAAAAGATCAAGTCCCAGAACTCAACCGCCAGGACTTGCTCGCACTGCCAAATTTCCAACATGGAAGCAAGTTCTTATATCCGATGCTTTGATTATGAATGAGATCTTAGTTATGAGAAAGTTGACCGTCAATTTTCCATTCCTTATCAAGTTCTTGACCGTCAACAAGTCGCCAACAAATTCTCTGGCAAGCTTAACATCCGGGAGAATTGGATGGGGATATTAACGGAACTCGGCGGAGTATTTACAGTTTTAAGTTTGCATGATTAATTTTGCTTATTAGGTTGTCCCAACACAATGAAATGCATGTTTTTTAATGTGAAGTATTTCTGAAAAGTGAAATATAAAAAATGGCAATTAAGAAAGAAGAAAATAAAAAAAAATGATATTTATGAAAGATAGAAAATGTGAGAGTGCAAATATGAAATTTATTTTCTTTTTTTGTGGCATTTGTGAAAAAAATCCCATATTTAAATGCTTTCTATGCTATCAAAGGTTTAAGACATATAAATACTTTTTAAGCCATCAAAGTGATTCCTTACCGATAGATGCGATCATGACTCAGGTACCCATTTGATTCAATCAAACTTGTTGATAAATTTTAATGGCTTGGATGACTATTTTTGCATGTAAGTAATGTCAAATGCAAATTCAAGTTTTACCATCATGATAGGTTAATCCAGTTCAAACTAGATAATACCCATAATTATATAACAAAAAAAGAATTGCAAGCTTTGTTTGATTTTGAAATAATATTTTGATATTGTATATAGCAAATGCTCGATTTTTTTTTTAATTTTGATATTTTAGATTTATAAGTAATGTTTTCTCAACTTATTATTCAGATTTATGCCATCATTTTTGGAATTATTTAAAATACAAGTATGTTAAATTAATAAATTTTATGAATTGTTTGTGCAATATGTGGATTGGATTTAGAATTTTAATATATATATATTGTGGATCTAATTTGGGTTGAGGCTTTACTATTTAAAAAACAAGCCCGTTTGGGCCCATTAAAATCCGACACAAACTTGTAAATGAACAAATCTGCTGACCGACCCCTCCCGAAAGAATAAAAATAATAATAATAAAACATGAGCGTGATAGAATAAAAGCATAAAGTTGGATTAGGCAAATAAAAATGAACGTTATTTGCATTAAATGCGTTATCAGTCACTGCTGGAAGGCCGATCTTATAGAAATAAAGTCGAAATTCAGGACCTAACGCCCTTTTTTTTTTTGATGGAGCATGACCTAACTTATTTGAGGCTTTTAGCAATTAGGTTTAGTGATAAATTATAAATCTGATTCACAATGAGTTCAATCAAATGATCGGTCACATTTTATTATACTCATTATTTATAAGTGTAGGTAGGTTTTATTTTTTAAACCCCAAAAACAGGTCCAGGTGTTCAGTTGGAATAAATTTAAGGTTAGAGGGGGTGCTCAGCACAATTTATATATTAAGTCTATTTTATAGGAAGTGAGGTATTTTATGTTAAAATAATTGAATGACGTTTCAAGAGACTAGCTTGTAAGTTTAGAATATATAACCAAAAACATTTAATGTAATGATGCTAGTCTAGCGGTTTGAATTTTAAGGTCCCAATGTTAAATTAGCTTGCAAGTTACAATATAATTTAATGGTACTTGATAAATTTCTAATTATCACATAAAAGGAGAAGATTTTTGCGAGTAGAAGAAAAGAGTCAATGTGTTTGATGTGCAGGTTCCGATCGGATCAAAGGTGTTGAGCCTTGCGAAGATGTGCTTACCCGATTATCCTGGATATTAACATTCGGACACTTAAGTTAGCAAAGGGTAAACAGTTCTTAGAGAGAGGCAACATATTATTTAGAGAGAGAGATCAGCTTAGAATTTATGAACCAAAAATGTTACTACTTTCGTTCTTTTTTATTTGTCATTTTTGAGTGAAATCCATATTTTATTTATGTATCACTTTTAAATTTTTAATATAATTTAATTTGCTTTTTCAATTTAATTTTTTTTTCAATAAAATTAGAACCAATTAAATTTGATAATTTAGTATTGATTACATAATTTAATACTAAATTTAAGCCTATTTATTAATTTTTTAATCTTGATAAAAATAATAAAAGTGGCTAATAAAAAAACGGATAGAGTATTTATAAAAATGATGAAGCTTGAACATTGTTATTGAACAGTTGACTACACCAAACAAGATATGACATATTATATAGGTAATGAAAATTTATGGATGGTCTCGTTTCTCGTATTAAGCCGATTGGTTTTGGTAGGCCTCCATGAACCTTCTATTTTTAGACCTCTTAATGCCTTGAACTTTTTAATTTATTTTTCATAATATTATCGTCAATTATAATTTTGTTAATTTATTTTAATTTTTTTCTTTAAAATATTTTAACAGTAAATTTAATATTCACTTTTTTCCATTTTAAAAAGTTATTTTTCTATTTTATTTTATCTTATTTTAAATATTATTTTTTAAATTTATATATATACTTCTATTTAAAATATATTTTTCCTTATTATCACTATTTACTTTTAGTTAAAATTAAAAAAAATTAAAAATATAAAAAAAATTATCAATAGCTATATATTTTTTTATGATATCAAAATATTTTAATCATTTTTTTTTATTTTGGCAAAAAAATAAAAAGTTGGTTCTTCTCCTCGTGCTGTAAAAAAATAATAAAATATTTTTCATAAATACAAAATATATACTTTACTCCTTGGCGGACGAAAATAACGTTTTATATTATTTGACAATCTTTGGTGACTGGTTCTGTACAGGCCTACCACGCATCACTGTAAAATAGAGATTCTATTCACTTTTATTTTTTGAAAAAGAAAGAAAAGAATAAATCAACCTTGAAGAAGATGCCGGTAAGAAAAGGAAAAGCAGGGAGATGAGGTTGGACCTTGAGAGTGATGAAGATTACAACATCAATACCAACATCTCCGCCAACAATGCCAACTACATCAACACCAACAACATTAACAAGTCCTCGTGCCTATGGAATCCTCCATTTTCTCCTTTACCTCATCCTCTCTCCTACGTTTCCTTTTTCTCACCCCACCATCACCATCATCATCATCATCCTCACTCCCAATACTAAATACAACTTCCAACTCTCTTCCTTTTTCTCCCTTCCCCATTTCACCCCTCCCTCTTTTCTGCGCACAAGATCTGTTCTTTCCTGTCCTAAATCGATATCAGGTGCTGGATTTTTTATGGGTTTGTTTTATTTTGGTCAATTGTGCAAAACATTGATGTTATTGTCTTATTTGATGAATTTTTTTATCCTCTTGTTAGATGGGGAACTTATATCCTCTTTCTTTTTCACTTTTTTGGGTTTCGATTTGCTTAGCATTTTCTCGATAGCTTTCGTTCTGTTTATAGAATACTTGATTTGATCGGTTTCTTCTCTTAAAGGATTGGACTTTTTTGGGGTGTTGTTCAGAATCCGTGTTCATTTGTTAGCCAATGATGTTGTTGTGTTATCTTATCTACTAGAAAGGCGTTTGAGATTGGTTGAAATTGTGAGGACATATTGATAATGATTGTGGGGCATAAGTGATAAGTTCATCTTTTCTATTTTCTTCTAGGAACATGTTTGGAGGTGATAACAGTAATTGTGTGCTTCCAATTTCACTCGGAGAAAACCGATTCCAGGGTGAAGCCAATCCATTGCCTCAGCTGCAGTTATTTGGAGATGGTAAGTTCCTCTGGAAACCAATCCCAATTTGTTTAGTGGGTTGTAGATAAAAGATGCTTACTTTTTGCTTGGTCCTCTAACGGGTATTTTCGTTTAATAGATTGTAGATAAAAGATCCATACTCTATGCTTGTTATTCATCAAGTGTTTTGCACCTTTATTTTTTGGTTTCCTCATGTTTCAGGATAGTGCATTGTGAGGTTAAGTAAACTAGCTCTTTGGTTCTCATTTAGTGTGTGCGTAGGAGAAGTCTGGGCATGAATATGTTAACAGTATCCATTTTACTTGTGTCCAACTATTGGGAATTGGTACAGAAAGAGAGGCAAGGCAGAATTGCAAGGAAACTCATTTTCTAATAGTTGAACTTGTAGCATTTGCGCTTCTTGTTTATATCATCTTGCTCATTCCATTTTTATTTTCCTCAGTATTTTGAATGCTTGATGGTTGGCTAATTTCACAGTGATGATGCAATCTGGCACAGACCCAGTTGGATGCATTGGAGGTCCCATAAATCATGTGGGATTTGAGCAAAGAACTGCCATTGAGAGGCCTTCTAAACGGGGCAGGATAGCAGAATCTTTTTCCAGGAAGCAACAGCATCAACTATCTTTAAATAATAACTTCCATCAACATGAAGCAGGTCAATTTGGAACCATTGCGAAACCTAATCTTGTGTCAATTGGATTGAAAGTTGCTTCCGAGGAAGAAGAGCATAACTCTTCTGTCACATATACAAGCGATAGTAAGACAGCTGCCTTCCCAGTTCTATCATCTCTAAGTCAAAGTCTTAAGGCTCAGATTGATCAGCAACAAGAAGAATTTGATAAGCATCTTAAACTTCAGGTAACATCTGATTGTTATTCATTAACTAACTGTTAAAGTTGTTCTTTTGACCTCTATTCTACTGCCAGTGAGCATAGTATGTGCCAATTATTCATTTTATACTGCAGGCTCAAAATTATCTCTGTTTATTTACTGTCGATATCTTGCTTAATGGGTCAAGCATTTGTTGAAATCGTTATTTAACCTATGATTTCTTCTCAATGCATATCAGATCTGGCAAAGGGAAATGCAAAAAGGATAGTCCATTGCTTTTAAACCTTTTAGACATTTCAGTAGGAATACCATTTCAATTTCGGGTTTCTATCATTTGCTTTCCCCCCTCACTAGATTGTAATTGCCGATGTAAGTGTGGTTAGCAGACGTTGCTAAAATTTTATTATAATGTTGCAAGATTAGAAATGAAACCTTACACATTCTGTGTTTATAGTGGGACTTTGTTGGCTTTAGCATTGAGTTTGGTTGTCTCAAAGCTTCTGCTGTCTCACCTAGATCCATTCTAACAGGAAGATAACATGATAAAAGGTATGAGAGAATTGGGACACAGGCACCAGATTTCTTTCTTAAATGCCATAGAAACAGGAGTCAGAAGGAAGCTACATGAAAAAGAACTTGAAATAGAGAAAATGAATCGAAAGAACTCTGAACTAGTGGAAAGAATCAAGCAAATTAGCAAGGAAGTTCAGTCCTGGCAGTGCCGTGCAACGTACAATGAGTCTGTAGTAAATGCTTTGAAGAACAATCTGAAACAAGTAATGGCGCAGGGCATAATTCATGCCAAAGAAGGCTATGGAGACAGTGAGGTAGATACTGCAGCTTCTTATGGTAACCCAAACAACAAGAGCCTCATGGAATCAAATTCAGTTTACTTGGGAAGGCAGATGATTTGTAGAGCTTGCAAGGGAAAGGAAGCCTCTATCATGTTATTGCCATGTAGACATTTGTGCCTGTGTAGAGATTGTGCAGGGTTCCTAAATACTTGCCCAGTTTGCCAGATAATGAAAACTGCAGGTGTTGAAGTATTTACATCATAAATGCTTTCAAGGCCTATTTTTATTTACTTAAAGCACTTGTATTATCCATCATCTGTAGACAAAGATGGTCAAGTATAAATTATGAATGTGATGATCGTTCATTTGTTTGTGGATATTGACTTAATCTCCCATGGTTGTTTCCTTGAATTCTCTCTAGAACAACCTTATAGAGTCATAACCAATTTCCCAGATTGAATTGGAAGATGAGAAGCTATTGTAATGTTGTTGATTTCTTTGTAAAAAATCAATTTGCTGATGTTTATGTGCTTCAGATTTGGATAGAAGGAAACAAAAGGATTGCTTAGAAGGCCTAAACTCATTGAGATGGACATCTCAACGGTTTTATTGTCTAAATTGGATTTATGATTTTATTGGTAGGTTGAATTAGTGATAGGGTGTCAATCAATTTTCTTATGTAACATTTTATTATCATTGATTTGATT
Source organism: Excoecaria agallocha (assembly GCA_037975025.1). Taxonomy (NCBI): domain Eukaryota; kingdom Viridiplantae; phylum Streptophyta; class Magnoliopsida; order Malpighiales; family Euphorbiaceae; genus Excoecaria; species Excoecaria agallocha. The sequence goes on from CM075809.1 coordinate 39,075,533, forward strand.
TATAAATTTATACATTAAATCAAACTAAAATTGTCCAATTAGATTTTAGGTTTGTGGAGTTTGGAATTGAGAAAAATTTGCAAGGATCTCCAATCTTATAGTCACCGAGACTTGATAGCTAGTAAAATAGACATAAGAGTAGTTGGCAACTAGCATGTGTTCGGATGTTGCACGTGCTCATTATTCACACGTGATTAAGATGACGGTGGACCTGAAATTAGGTCATTTCTATTTTGTTAATCAAATTACCGGTTGGTAGGAGAAGAAATGGATTCCCAAATCCAGAAAAACCAAAAAAGAGAGGACTACTTTACTTGGGAGATACACATTTCCTTTTCTCCTTTGTCCACCAAAGGGTCAAAATACATTCTTTCTTTTTTGTGGATCTCAGTTGCACTTACCCACTTGCCCCATAAAATCAAAATCCCCAAATTTTTTTATTAATTTGGATTCACACCCATAAAAGGGGAAAAAATTGCTCTTTTTAAACATTAAAGATGCTCCAATTTGAAATTTTTTCTTTAAAGAACACAAATGTATAACATTCCATCAATTTTCTATCGTTTTTATTAAAAATAATACATAAATTACCACTGTTTAATATATTATTTTATAACCTAATTAAATAGCATATTACTTTTTAAATTTATTAAAAATATAAATATCTTTACCCTAATAAAATAGTATGTTATTTTTAATAAATTTATAAAATAATTGAACATAGTTTTAAAAAATTATATTTATATATTATTTTTTATTTTCTAAAATTTTTCAAAATAAAGAAAGGACAAAAGAGCACATACGGTAACGATGTACATGGATACCTGTTGGATGAAATGAAAAATAAATAAAAAGATTATTTTATGTGAATCGATGGTGCGGATATATACATATGCATCATTATAGTTGTGTAATTTTGAAATACTTTACAGTTTTATTTTAACTATTTTATATCTTGATTTAGGAAGTATTTCAGCTTTATTTTAAAATTTTTTATCTAAATCGATTTAAAAAATGTTATTTTAAAGAAAATAAATATTACTCAATTCGTTCTATTTTAAAAAATTATTTTTTCTATTTTATTTTATCTCATTTTAAATATTTTTTTTCGAAATTTGAGGGATAGATTTGTATAGGGGTGTGCAGAATCAAACCAATAAGAATGAACTTTGGTCTGTTTAGTTCGATTATTTTAGTTTTCAGTTCGTTCAGTTCTGTACCAAAAAACAAAATCGATTTAATCGGTTCGATTCTTAAAATTGAGAAATTGAACCGATTGAAGTTTTTATACATATATATATATAGAGGTGGCAAATGGGTGAGTTGGATGGATTTGGGTTGGGTCATTAATGGATGGATCATTAATGGGTTAGGTCATTAATTGATAAAAAAATATGGGTCATTAATGGATTGAATCATTAATGGGTTGGGTTGATTTGGATCGACCCATGAATTTGGGTTAATTTTGAATGTTTATTTTTAAAAACATTAATATAATATAATTTATTTTATCCTTTAATAAATTTAATAATTTAATTTTTATTATGCAATCTAATATTAAATTTAAATTTATTTATTATTTTTTAATTTTAACGAAAATGATAATTATTATTATTATTTTCACACTAGTGAATTGTCAAATTAACTTTCTAACGTATTTTTATATTCATTAGATCACATAAAATTATTTTGATTTTATTGAAAAACTTTTTTTAAGATTAAAAAAATATTTATATGTTAGAGAGCGAAATATCAAATTTTATAGAGAGACCATTTATAAGATTCATTCAAGTTCAGAAAATAAAAAAAGATTAATGATTTTATGGACACTGTTCGTTCCTTGTATTTTCAATACTGTTACTTGTCTAATAGTATGGTTTGTTATTTGGTTGAAAATAATTCCTTCATATGCATTTAATTATGCCGAAAACTTGTAATTTTGAATTGTATTTATATACTATTTTCATCGAAATTTATATTTTCTTATAATTTATAAATTAATTTTAATATTTACAAGAAATTAAAGCATCATAGTTTACTTTATGTGACATATATATATATATATATATATGTATTGAAATTATTTAGAAAGCATCTTATTATTATATAGATGTATGATATTTTGTAATAATAATGTGATTTTGTAATAATAATAATAATAATAATAATAATAATAATAAGAAGAAGAAGAAGAAGAAGAAGAAGAAGAATGCATAATCCTTCTTCTTATTATTATTATTACAAAATCACATAAAACATTCATTTGGTTAATACCCAATTGATCAAGATCTTTGAATTTTGAAAACATCCAATGGGTCAAGATCTTTGAATCTTGAAAACACCCAATGAGTTTAAAAGTGAGATGGATCAATTTTGGATTGACCCAATGGGTATTAGATTGGGTTGAAAAATAAAATAGGTCAATTTTGGGTTGACTCAATGGGTATTTATATGGATTGGGTTGGGTTTGGATAAATTTTTTTGGATAAATTTGGGTCAATCCATAGATTTGGATCAATTTTGTCAGGTATATATATATATATATATATATATATATATATATATATATATATATATATATATATATATATATATATATATTATAATTAAAGTCTTGGATAAGTGGTGTATTTTTTCAGTAAAACCTACTCAAACCCCTTAGTCTTGAGTTCAAGTCCCATAAGCCACCTTTGTTTTCTCTTTTTTTTTAATTTATATATCATTATAATAACTGATAAAATATTAATCCAGAAATTAAAGTAATGAAAAGCTAATTTGCCTCAAAATTAAGTATTTAGTGATAAAATATTAATCCAGAAATTAAAGTAATGAAAGGCTAATTTGCATCAAAATTAAGTACTTTTGACTCAAACTACTATGAAATTTAATTTTTTTATTTTAATTTATACATCATTATATATATATATATATATATATATATATTATAGTATTTAAATATTATAATTAAAGTCTTGGATAAGTGGTGTATTTTTTCAGTAAAACCTACTCAAACCCCTTAGTCTTGAGTTCAAGTCCCGTAAGCCACCTTTGTTTTCTCTTTTTTTTTTTTAATTTATATATCATTGTAATAACTGATAAAATATTAATTCAGAAATTAAAGTAATGAAAAGCTAATTTGCCTCAAAATTAAGTATTTAGTGATAAAATATTAATCCAGAAATTAAAGTAATGAAAGGCTAATTTGCATCAAAATTAAGTACTTTTGACTCAAACTACTATGAAATTTAATTTTTTTATTTTAATTTATACATCATTATAATAAGTGATGAAATATTAATCCAGAAATTAAAGTAATGAAAGGCTAATTTGCCTCAAAATTAATTACTTTTGACTCAAACTATTACTGATAAAGCTCAAAATGGCTTTATCTTGTAAAGAGAGAGGATAACAACCGTGGGATTGAAAATTTCACCCAAGAAGATGAAGTCGTTAGAAGGAGGGGCCGATTGGTCTGATCGATCAAACCTGCAAGAGAAAAGGAGGGCCCGATCGGAACCAGACTTTAGCACTTCGAAGCTTAAGTCAGTGACTTTTAAAATAAAGGGTGTTTGGAGAAGGAGTTGCAGATACTCGGTACCTGGTGCTATTGTGCTTTTGCTATTTGTAGGAGATATTTGAAGGGGCACTTGAGTGTCTTGGAGGGCGATAGCCGGCAATCAGAGTGGGTGAGCGGCGATGTGACAGAAAGTGGATGGAAAGTATGAGCGCTTGCTTGTGTCAGTGGACTGATGGGACGAGCTGTCTCATCAGTCTGGTCGGACGTCACACTTCCCAGGTGCCATGGCTAAAGGAGACGATCTCATTAAATGGCTAGCCGATAGGCCTAAAGCGAAGATGAAAGCGGATCGTGCAGCTAGGGAAGAAAAGAAATCTAGAAAGAGAAAGCTTGCATTTCCTTCAGAAGCACAAGCATTTATGTCTTCCTTTAGTGATCCGATCTGCCGTTTCGACCAGGGTAGTCCGGTATCTGCCGTGACCCAGACTTTCTCGGGGGGCCAACGTTCCTTACTGATAATCACTAGAAATGTATTCTCAAAGGTCCAATTAGCTTGGCCCAGACGGCATTTACGGCAGCCCAAAGACACGATATATAGATGGAAAAGTAGCACTGGAAAGTGTGACGTCCGACCGAACTGATGAGACAGCTCGTCCCATCAGTCCACTGACACAAGCAAACGGCCTTACTTTCCATCCACTTTCTGTCACATCACCGCTCACCCACTCTGATTGCCGGCTATCGCCCCCTAAGGCACTCAAGTGCCCCTCCAAAGATCTCCTATAAATAACAAAAGCACAATAACACCAGGTACCGAGTATCTGAAACTCCTTCTCCAAACACCCTTTATTTTAAAAGTCACTGACTTAAGCTTCGAAATGCTAAAATCCGGTTCCGACCGGACCCTCCTTTTCTCTTGCAAGTTTGATCAATCAGACTAATCGGCCCCTCCTTCTAATGACTTCATCTTCTTGGGTGAAATTTTTAATTCCACGGTTGTTATCCTCTCTCTTTATAAGATAAAGCCATTTTGAGCTTTATCAATTACGAAATTTAATTTTTTTATTGGAGATTTTTTATCCTAATATATATATATATATATGGCTATTTGTACAAACAAATCTTATAAAATCAATATAGCTACTCGTAACAAATCTTAATTTCATATAATGACAATTTTTGAGGATTTTTTTTCGCTTGATAATTTTTAAATGTCAATAAATAATAATTACATAATTATTTATTTTACTTTTATATATACACTAAAAATAAATATCTAATAAAATAAAATAAAATAAAGATTTTTAATAAATTATAATAAAAATTTTGTAAAATTGAGAATAATTAATTATTTTTTGTATCTATCACATATTAAAAATTATCAAATTTGATAAAACTCATGGAGTATCATATTATTATTATTATTATTATTATTAGATAGCCATTCACTTCCCTTAGACTGAGTTTTCCATAATTAGAATAAGATTTTCATCAACAAGTGTAGGTGATCATAGCACATGTGGGGTCCTTTTTTATATGAAAATGATCTAATTATACTTTAAGATAATTATGTTATATGGAGATTTTTTTTTATCCTAATATATATATATATATATATATATATATATATATATATATATATATATATATATATATATATATATATATATACAAACAAATCTTATAAAATCAATATAGTTACTTGTAACAAATCTTAATTTCATATAATGACAATTTTTGAGGATTTTTTTTTCACTTGATGATTTTTAAATTTCAATAAATAATAATTACATAATTATCTATTTTAATTTTATACATGCACTAAAAATAAGTATCTAATAAAATAAAATAAAATAAAAAATTTTAATAAATTATAATAAAAATTTTGTAAAATTGAGAATAATTAATTATTTTTTGTTTGTATAAAATATTAAAAATTATCAAATTTGATAAAACTCATGGAGTATCATATTATTATTATTCGATTGTCATTCACTTCCCTTACACCGAGTTTGCCATAATTAGAATAAGATTTTCATCAACAAGTGTAGGTGATCATAGCACATGTGGGGTCCTTTTTTTATCTGAAAATGATATAATTATACTTTAAGATAATTATGTTATATGGAGAAAAATCAAAATAAGCAGCAAAAGTGAATATAATAATAATAATAATAATAATATTAAGCTAATCAAAAGTCAAAATAAACACAGGAGTCAATTGGATTAAAACAAACTATCAGATCAGGAAACAAACATGATCCCTTTATTATTATTATTATTATTATTATTATTATTATTATTATTATTTTATTAAAAAATAAAGTAATGAAAGGCCATTTTAAATATGTATATTTTTTATTGAAGATTTTTTAATATATTTTTTAAAATATTATTTTAGTAGTATTTTTTAATATAATTTTGATTTGTATTTATTATAGACATAATATAATAAATTTATATATATTATTTTAATTTTAGTTATTTTAAATGAATTTATTTTGTTGAATATAAATTAATTTAATTTATGAACCCATATAGGTTAAAAGTCAAATAAAAAATAAGTCTATATTGATCTAGAACCAATTGAATCGAACAAAATCAACAAAAATTAATTTAGTTTATTCGGTTTTAAAAGTTTGATTTTCGGTTTGATTCTTTTAATTTAGGAAGATCGATTTTTTAATCTATTCGGTTTGATCCAAAACTGAACTGAATAGATCATTTACACAGCCGTAAATTTATATATATATATATATATATATCTATTTATTATATATATTATTAAATATTTTTCTTTTTTTTATCACTCTTTATTTTTAATTAAAATTAAATAAAATTTTTAAAAATATAAAAATATTTTTATCAATAAATATAATTTTTTTATAAAATTAAGATATTTTAATTTTTTTAATTTTTATAAAAAATAAAAAATTATAATGGACTGAAAAAATATAAACGTTAAAAAAAAAAAAAACTCTAAATAGAATATCCGGTAAGTGTGTATACTTCGTATCTGCTTTAGCGAATTTCAGTTGATCCAGCATTACTGTTAGACTGACCAACCTCAGAGAGAGAGAGAGAGAGTCTCTCTCGGCGGAGACTCCAACGCCGCCTTCACCAACTAATAAACAGTCTAAACCCCTCTTGTTTCTCATCGCCTGGCTCCTCTCTCTCTCTCTAGAAAAACAAAAAGCTCTGTTTTTGGATCTCGAAAATGCAGAGCGCAGCTTTCACTGTCTCTTCTTCTCCGTCAATTCCTTTTCTGAAGCCGAAGAGGGCTCTAGTTAACCCTAGTTTCACTGCGAGATTTGATCCTATACAGGCCACTTTGAAACGACATGATATTCAGACCTCTGGCAATGTTGTTCTCCCTCGCCGATCGTGGTCTTTGTCTTCCACGTTTAGGCCGTGGAATCCTCTGCCTCCTTTGCCTAAAAAAGACAGTTTCGAGGTTAGGGCCACGGCCGTTCCCGAGAGTGCCGATGAGGGTGACAAGTCTAGTAACTTGTCGAGGACTTTGGTGCTCGGATTGCTCTTTGGCCTTTGGTATATCTTCAATATTTACTTCAACATCTACAACAAGCAGGTTTCTTTCTTTCATTTTTCTTTTTATTTTTCTGTGATATGGGTATTTTAATTTCTTAGTGTAATTTCATTTTGATTTGAATTCATTTTTGAAGTGAAAATTTTAGATCACTGTGGAATTAGGAAGTGATGAAGATTTTTGTTCCTTGGACATTGTTCAGAAATGGGTTGCCGAAAAGTTAGATTTGCTTTTGTTATGCTGTTTGTTTCAGTGGGAAATGTATGCAGAAAAATTCCTTGAAAAGGAAAACTAACAATCATGTGAATTTTGTTCCTTTGACCTTGTTCAGAAATGGGTTGCCGAAAAGTTGGATTTGCTTTTGTTATGCTGTTTTTTTGAGTGGGAAATGTATGCAGAAGAGTTTCCTTGAAAGGAAAAACTAACAATCATGTGCTGGGGAATTGGTAGTAGTTGAATTTTTGGTGGTCAGATTTGGCTTGCTGGTTTGTAGAATTTGTATGCCGTGGACTTGTTGAAAGTCGTCTTAATAATATTTTCAGTTAACATATTCTTAATTTAGTTTTGATAATATGAGAAACAGAGAACAACGAAAAAAGATGTTGATCTACCCAACAACATGAAAATAGCAATTGAAATATTTGTAACTTATCTTCTTCAAAACCGTAGACAATGATTTAAACATGTTCATCACTAATGGTCCCAACGATGAAAAACCTTTTTCTTTTTTTTGTAATTAATTGCTATCTAATTATTGGACTTGTATACAAACAAAGGAAAGGAAAAATAATCTATTTCCATTTGCTGCTAGATTGAAAGGAATACCTCATCTTATTAGTACATTGGTGTGTTTTTGCTACCCTAGATGAAGGAAATGACTAAAATTTCCAATGTTTCTTGTCACAGGTTCTGAAGGTCTTTCCCAACCCGGTTACTGTAACCTTAGTTCAGTTTGCTGTTGGGTCAGTGCTTGTTATTCTTATGTGGACTTTCAATCTCTACAAAAGGCCTAAAATTAGTGGAGCTCAGGTATTGGATTTATCCCGCAACTGTTGCATACCTGCTGCTGATGTTCATTGGATATTAATTAGAAAATTGTTGGGCTGATTGTCATAATTCATTTTACAGCTTGCTGCAATCCTGCCACTGGCATTGGTTCACACACTAGGAAACCTCTTTACTAATATGAGTCTTGGCAAAGTGGCTGTTTCGTTCACTCACACAATCAAAGCTATGGAGCCGTTCTTCTCGGTTGTTCTTTCTGCTATGTTTCTTGGTGAGGTGAGAAAAGATTTTATCCATCTTTTTTTGGGCCTCCCATGAATTTGCATTTTAAATGCTGGATGGCATTGGGTGTTCCATGGAAATGTTTGCTTGCTGCTGCAGATTCAAAAATAACTGACCGCATGAGAATTGAGAAACTATGATGTTCTAAAAATGCTGATTAGGCCCCATTTTTTCCATTCTGGTTGTGCAGCTGCCTACTCTCTGGGTAGTTGGTTCGCTTGTGCCAATTGTTGGTGGTGTAGCTCTTGCATCAGCCACTGAGGCCTCTTTCAATTGGTAAGAAATGCCAAGGATTATATACAATTGCTATACTGCCACCCAAAACATTTTTGTTGTGTACTTTTCCTTGGTATGGCTTCATGAATATAATTATATCTTGATATGTTATTTATTATTGGAAAATAAGATTTTTTTGTAACATTTCCTGAAATAGGGCTGGATTTTGGAGTGCAATGGCTTCCAATTTATCCAACCAATCTCGTAATGTCCTTAGCAAAAAGGTCATGGTGAAGAAAGAGGTAATGCTTGCCTAGATTCATAGCTTATCAGCCACCATTTGTAGGACACGTTCTTTTATCTGATTCTTAATTGAACAAATTTTTTTTCTTACTCAGTTGCTTGTGTCCTGGTATATGCTTCCTCTCAAATTTGGATTAATTTATTCTGATTAGCTAATGATTTTCTGTTTGTTCATTAACAGGAATCCATGGATAACATCACTCTGTTCTCAATAATAACTGTTATGTCCTTTTTCTTGCTAGCACCATATGCTTTTTTCACTGAAGGTGTCAGGTTTACTCCTTCCTATCTCCAAGCTGCTGTGAGTTTTCTCCATGGACCTGAAAATTTGCCGAAATTGAGTTTTTCTAAAAAATCATGAAAATGACAAGTACCTATCTGTTTTATGTGTCAGGATTTGAACGTTAAACAGGTGTACACTAGGTCTCTTCTTGCCGCACTCTGTTTCCATGCCTATCAACAGGTAATGCTATTGTGCTTCTAATTTTTCTTTTCTTTCCCAAACACATATAGCTTTTCTTAAAAATTGTTGGTTTTGCCTTCTTTCCTTACCTTTAGGCAATTATTTCTATGTTCAGAATTAGGCCTTTGCCACTAGATCTATGCCTTTGAGTGTTTTTACTTAAGTTCATTGTTTCCTACCATAGATCCTGCGTGCATTGCCATCAGATGGGTTTGCCTTTTCTTGCTCACTTTATGTACATTGTCTTTGTGCAGGTGTCCTAGTACACTATGTAGCATGTATACTATAATGCATGTATGAATTAATTTCTCAGTTGTCCTTATATTTACGTGCATAAGATAACCATTTTCTTTGCTTCTCATTGTTGTCCTCGTCGTCACCATCATCATGATGTTGTAATCCTTGGAAGGGTAATTTTAGTAGCTTTGACACAAAATTGATCTCTTTTTGACTTGTTGAGACCAATTTGGAACTCCTTTCAACTTCAATTTAATCTTGAGTTTAAGAACATGAATTTGGATTTTACCTTTGCAAGAACGAAGCAAATTGCTTGATACAATTTCAGAACATGTCAAACTTCACTTGAATCCGTTCTTCTTTCAAACACACTGGAACTATGCTTCATTTTGCAGGTTTCCTACATGATACTGCAGAGGGTATCCCCTGTTACCCACTCTGTTGGAAATTGCGTGAAGCGTGTGGTGGTCATTGTGAGCTCTGTCATCTTCTTCCAGACCCCTGTCTCACCTATAAACTCTATCGGTAAATCTACTTGAAAACCCTCATATCTTACTTGGAGAAACGGACTTTTGACTTTATTTTGCAACTTAGCTTATTGTGACCTTCTTCATTGCTAATATAAACTTGTGGGCATGATGCAGGCACTGGGATTGCCCTTGCAGGAGTTTTCTTGTATTCAAGAGTGAAGCGCATTAAGCCAAAGCAAAAGACGGCTTGATGTGGAGAAATTTTGCAGGTGAATTGGGTTCTTAGATTATAGCATGCTGAAGTTTGTAGATCAGGTAGGAACTTGGATTACGTTTCCTTTCTTTTTTTTTTTTCCCGGGGTTTTGGTCCTTTTAATTTTGTTTGTTCGTTAACTCCACTGGTATGATTTGTTCCCAAGTGGCGTCCTGGCCAAAAGAAATTCTGTTTCAGCGCACCCATAAAAGAAATTCATTTTGAACCAAGATACTGAATTTTCTTATTTTTAAACTGAAAGCATAATGTAATTTGTCAATTCTCTATATATTTTTACTTTCATTCTATTAAAAGTTGATTAATGCATGATAGTTAGTTTATTGGACGGATTCTATAAGTTGAGATGGCAGTGCTATGGGAAAAAGTGTGGGGTGGAAGTAATTATTTGTTTATTCTAGTTGAGTGAGAACTCATCAGCTCTTAATTCCGCCATTTATTTTTAGTATTAAACTTCAGACCTGATTTTAAGACCATTACTGGCTGTGTTTCGGTTGTTTTTTTGAACACATTTAAGTTGAGATTTGTCAAGGTCAAGTCAATTAAATCAGAAAGAAAGATATTTATTTTTGTGGGTAAACTTGGATGTCTAAATTGACAAGTCATACTGATACAGTTAAGGGTATTAATAATTATATGGGTGGCAAATAAAGATTGGAGTCCGTTTTCAATAACTAAAAAAGCATTAACGAAAATGCCATCTAAATCTGACAGATCTTGCTTAATTTGAGACTTTAGTTGGCTACCATATCTTGATTTTCAATGGTCAGGTTTGGCGGAGAATGTAAGCTGAAGTCTTTGACTAGCTGAAGTCTTTGACTAACAGGGTAATCATTTAACTATAGTTAGATGAAATTCTTTTGCAAATATTGCATAGATTAAAGAACAAAATATACTGAAAGCTGAATGTTTTTGGAGATAATGTAGTTTGTCCATGCAGAACTAAACATGAAGTATTCTGGTTTTCATAAAAATAACTGTATATAATATGAAGTTTGAGCATAGTGGGGAGTGTGTTGCTTACTGTTTCTCTGATATATTGGCAGAATATATTTTTTTTCCCTTTCTAAAGGGTTTTTGCATTTATATTCAGTGTTTTTTTTTTCCTGATATTTAGGTCTCAAGGGACCTAACGCCTACCATATGATTAAAAGCATCATTGCATACTTATGTCATTTGGCTTTTGGACATTTAAAGCATTTTCCAAATCAATTGCCAATAATAGATACTTATTCGAACATCAATCTGTTTTATCTGGACCAAGGCTTGGGCCGTTTGGCCTAAGAAAGAGGCCTTCGACCCTTTTTCTTTTTGAAGAATTTTTTATTTAAAAGTAATACTTGCATGCCTATTGTGCACATGCACAACAAGTAATTATCTATTTTCTAAATTATTCGTTTATGATAAAAATAAAAAAATTGTTCAGGTCTATTCAAATTAAATTATTTTTGTAGATCTTCATTTAATAGTGCATGTACAATTATATAATTGTCCAAAATATTTATAAAATTATCATGAATTAATAATTACACCTGAATTATGTATATGCAACTTAAAAATTGATTAGAGTATATTATAATATATATATATATATATATATATATATATATTTTAAATGAACATTAAGATTCATAATATATTTTTCTTTATTTATTTATTTTAACCCATATATGAAATGGTATTATTTTAATTATATTAAAAGATTCTTAATTATCCATAAGGGTAATTTAGTCCAAGAAAACTTTCTCCACTTCATATTGTATATGTAACATAGATATAAATTAAATTTTTAATTAAATTCATTCACAATCTATTTTTTATGATTAATATATTCCTTTTTATTCTCAAACTTTTCATGTTGCTCCTTTTTATATTGCAAAGTATTGTACAGTACACAATTAATTGTAAAATTGTAATGAAAACGTTAGAGAGGGGACTAAGGTTTCCTTGCATTAATTGAGACATTATATAGTAATAAATTAATAATCCCTACAAAATAAATACCAGAATATTTGTTCAAAAATGTTACCACAACTTCCAACATATTTAATTTAAGCCACTTTTATTTTTTTATTTTTAACATGGCTTTTTCGCTTGCCACTATCATGCATTTCACCCTCTCGTAAACCTTTCAAGAAGGAAATAAATATATATATAGAAAGCAACTAATACTTTTTTTTTTGTGAAGAACAATTTATTGTAAAAAAAATACACTGGTAATTATTAATATCTAACCAAATGTTTGGATTGAGAAATCATCTCCACTAAATCAAGCTCCTTCTTCACTTCAAAATCCATCAATGGACTCACATCCTCCTCTTCTACTCTAACATCCATTTCAAAGCTTTTCTCATCAACGACGCTATGATTAACAAAAGCTACATCCTCAAGCAGAGATTCAAAGCTGCATCCACCATCTTCAAACATTTTTTCATCAAAATCAAATCCCATTTCATAATTTTTAACCAACCCATTATTCTGGCTCAACTCCTGCACCATGTTTCCTGCTTTCACCTTACTATCATCACTATCAGCAGCAGAAGTTTTGGCCTGAAATTTGCATTTAGAGCCTGATGATGATGATGATGATGATGATGATGATGAGTCTAAGTTCAAGCTCTTAATGTATTCTTGAAGAAGAGTTCCTCTTGGGTATTTTGATCTACACTTTCTCGTAGAATATTGCCTTCTCTTAGTTGCATTCCAGTGATTCTTGATTGAATTTTCAGTTCTTCCGGGCAATCTTTTGGCAATTTCTGCCCATTTGTTTCCTATATCCTTATGAGCCTGTATTAGTACCTTATCCTCCTCTTCACTCCATAGATCTTTCTGCAAAAGAAATCAAACAAGAATGAACTGGCCCCTCATTATTTCAAATCTATAAACCAATACCAATTTGCCAAGTCATATATATGTGTCTTGCATGCATGTTTCTTTTACTCATTATTATTCTCTAACCAACTGATTTTGTTTCTTCTAGCTTTTTGGTTAACATATTAACAAAATAACCTAAAGAAAGGTAGATAATGTGATAGGGGCATTACATCAAACAAGGAACAAACTATTTACCATCATTCCAGTTTCTGGTTAAAAAATAATAATAATAATAGCTGTAGTTAATTAACCTTGATGTCAGGCCTAAGATGATTGTGCCATCTCTCTCTACACTGCTTTCCAATTCTTCCAGGCAATTTTTGAGCAATATGTGCCCATTTTCTCACTCCACACTGCTCAACCAGCCGAGTCAAGAGCCTGTAAAAACAAAATCATATGAAACATAGCCTAAAAAAAATTTTAAAAATTGGATTTAATTAATTAAACATGCAAAGATTAGAATCAATCAGATCTTCCATACCTATCTTCTTCAATAGTCCATTGCCCCTTCACTACATTGTTCTTCTTGCGACCTTTTAATGTTCTTCTTGTAGCTGAAGGCAGTGCCCTATTTCTATTCACACCAATTTTGTTATGGTAATCAAGATGAATATTAGCACTAACACACGAAGAAACTTCATCTTGTACCACAAAATCTATTGGCTTCGTTTCTTGCAAATTTATTGGGATTGGACCCAAATTGGACCCTATCATTTCCATGGGGTTTAAGTTTGGTCCATCATTTTGGAAATTGTCCATGACCCCACCATTTTCCACAAATGGCTTGCACTCATAATCACAGAATTCCATATTTGTTGATGAAAACCCATATGGAAAAACATCAAAAGATTCAAAATTTGACCCAAACATTGGATTTAAAGATGACCCATTACCATGAAACTGATCAAAATACTGAAAATCTTGAAGAATACCCTTTGGTGATGGTGTTTCAAAGAGTATTGTTGGTTTGTTTGAGTAATTTTCTGGTAAAAACATTGATTGGGTAGTCTCTATGTGCTTGTGCTCAAGCTCCATATTGCAGAAAATGAGAGTGTTAGGGGACAGATATCAGCATGGCAACCCTGTGTTTCTTAATAGGTGTTATAGATTGATCATGGCCATTGGTTATTATTAATCCAATGGTTAATATTGGTTGCCATTCCTCTTCTCTAGTGACTATTAAGCTTCTCTATTTTAAAAGCTGTGGATGCTAATATTTTTACTGTCATAATTGGCAAGTTTACTGCTGTAAGAATTTAAATATGGTTAATTAATATGCAAGTTAGCCTGAGGACATGGAGGGCAGAATCTAGTCCTAGCTGTTTTCAGTGGGGATTGTTGCTTATTGCTTACGTGGCATGTCATTATTGGCTGTGTTTTCATTTTTTAATTGTTGAAATACATTTGTTTTTTTCCTATGGAAACATGCCACGTCGGATATTGCCTAGTCTGTGCAAGAGCAGATTTGGTGGACCCTTTTGGACAACAAAGGCAAGAAGCAGAAGGATTAGCTTGAAATGACGATTTTGCCTTATCACTTCATTAATTATTAGAAAAAAAAATTGCAATTAGGAATATTTTGAACAGGATTTCAGAAAATGGGGTGAAGTGCTCAACTTGGTCAATATGATTAATTAATAGTAATTAATTGCTTTTACTTTTACAACATAATATACCGTTTTTATACTTGTTAGTGGATTTTATTACTTGAGAAACTGAAAATTTATTTGACTAATTTAGTTCTTATAACTCAATTAATTTTATATTTGTAAATTAAAAAATTAATATTTTTAAATATGATACATTTTGGACTCGATTAATGAATAACTACATAAAACACAATTAATGTAGAAAATAAATTAGGAATTTACTTGTCGAGAAAAAATAGTTTTAAGAAGTTCATAAATAAGCTTTAAATCGGTATTTATTATTGAAAATGGTGTTTGAATAAATGAATTGCAATTGCGGAATTCATTTACATGGAATTCATTTGTAAATGAATTCTTATACTTGGAATAAAATAATTAATGTATAGAATTGAGATTGAATTCCTTAATTTTATACTTGGAATAAATGAATAAAAAAATTTATTTTTAATTTATTTACTTAAATATTCTTAACATCAACTCAGTACATATAAAAAAACCAATAATGTCCATAAAAATTATACCAAATAAAGTACTAACTATTTCAATTCATGATTAATTAAACAATAAATCAATCAATATGAACAAAATTTATTAAATTAGAGTTTTCTAATTTTATACAAAAAATTCAATTTACAAAATATAAAAAAAAATAATGATCAGGTAAATTTGATTGAAAAATTAAAAAACAGGAGAGTAATAGTCGTTCAAAATACAGACTTAATTGAGAAAGAAGGATGAAAGACACGTTATATATATATATATATATATATATATATATATATATATATATAAGAGTATTATAGTCTTTTAATACTTGGCTCCTTAAAAATAAGGAATTCATTTACAAATTTCACCTATTTTGATGGGATTTGGTAAAGGCATAACAAATTCCATGAAATTTAATTCATGGAATTCAATTCCTATTTTTTTTTTTGCATTCCAAGCATAAATATTTGGAATTACAAATGAATTCCATAAAATTTTATGGAATTCATTCATTCCAAGCAAGGCCTAAAGATCATACCTAAGGGAGCAAATAGAAAGCATGTTTGATTTCATTAGACATACTAATAATCTCTCTCTATATCAAAAGAAACAAAAAATAAAAAGGTCCAACTTTTTCTTATACATAATTAAGAAAAAATAGTTAAATGGTTGAATTAATACAGTTTTTTAGTATATCTCTACATTAATTAAGGGCACATTTGTAAAGTGAAAAATAATAATTTATATTTTCTGATATAGGGATATAGTAGACAGTGGGAAAATTAACTATAATGTTAAACAAGGGAATAGAATATAATTTGTTACAAATAAAAAATATAAGGAAATTTTGTTTGAATTGATACTAAATATTCCATTTACTTGTTAAGGAAAAATAAAAATAGTCATTGTAGCTCATAAATAAGCTTTAAAAATACCATTATTTAAGAGATTTAAGGCTGATATGAAGCCTGCCTATGACCAGGTTCAGCTCCCAAATCTCAACACCACCACAAAATTCTCCATGTTTAGATCAGTTTGATCTCTCTAGGTATTATTATTGAATATCAATGCATAAATTGAATAAAATTTAGCAATGTAATATTTGAACTTTTTCTGATCTATTAATTTATTATACGCGTGGAAAATCCACTGGTATCATATAAAGAGAAAAAAAAAGAAGCGATAGCTTAAGTTTCAATGCTTATGGTAGAGTGTCCATCATTATACAAATGCTGCCCTTCAAAAATATCATCAAAGCAGCAAAGCTCAAACAATCAGAGGAAAAGATTCAAGATTTCTGAGGCTTTGATCCAGAGAATTTGTAAATCATTGTTCTGCTATACACATAGTTGTTGGAAAGCTTTATCAGGGTTCTTTCCATCAATTTCCGAATGGTGAGGGAAATCGAAAGGCATTTCTGCAGCAGAGAGCCACGCTTCACTGAAAACTCTAATGACCTCTTGGCTTACCACTGCATTACCTTCTGGTGTCAGGTGCAATCCATCACTGTAATTAACATGTTAGTTACTCAATCTAACCACCTAAATATTAATTTAAACATCGTATCATCATCTTCTTATTTGGATAGAAGCTCCACATGTTACAAACCTTAGAAAATTTTTCTGCCAACCCTCTGTTTCCTGCATCTTGGACCATATATCGATGGACTGGACACCTAGTTCCTTTGCTAATTCAACACACTGCCTTGCATAAACTCCAGCCATTTTATTTGTCCTTTCTGGCTCTTTCATAGCTTTTTCGCCATATAAAGATCTGGAGAACATGGTCATATGATTATTCCGAGTTCACTACTAGACAAACTTTCTGTTCTTACTTATTCATTTTCCAAAACATCACAAATCAATTAGTAGATATCAATTTGCGGTTGCAAAGTGAAAAAAAAATCAAAATATAGAATCTAAACAGATTGCTTGATCTGCTTGTATATACCACCTCAATTCCAATCCCCAACAGAGCCGCACCAAAACCAAAACCCCCACCCCTCCTCCCCTTCCGGTGCCTTTCTCTCACCTAACTTATCTTCCACATTTGTGCCTTTGTGTTTCCACAGTCCCAAAGCCTATGTCTATCAGTATAGTAAGAAAGAATACCATACATGGCATATGCTTTGCGACCTTCTTCATCAATTGGTGGTGGAGTTATGAGCACAATTAACATGGTAGGCGAGCACTTCTGTGAAACAGTTTAATAAACAGGATGAGAGTTCAATCGAAGGACAACATGCCTAGAGCCTACCCACAAGCACCAAGAGTCCATAATCAACTTTACATGTAAATGTTCTTAAGAAACTAAAATGGACCTAGAAACAACAACTTTACATGAAAATGTTCATTAGAAACTAAAATGGAGCTATAAACAATGAATCAGTCCAGAAGAAATTGATGCATAAATTTTTCTAAGAAAAAAATAATTGATATTTCATGAATAATCAATGAAAAACAAATATGCTACTTGTTTATTTTCAACGTCATGTAGCAATTAAATCCCAAGCAATAAAAAGAGCTATGTCTCCAGAGAAGTGTTCTAATATACAACATTTACAAGTATGTTGAGCTTGGTTTAAGAAACTGGGGTTGCTCCTAGGATTTCCAATTCTAAGAACTAGTACAGACACATGGAAAACAGGAGCAGTTAGGTTAGTTTGTTCTTTTTGAAGATTGAAAATAGAAGTTTGGTACAAAACGATCAAGGTCATCTATTGGAGAGCTGGTATGCAAACATGGGCAAGTTGCAGGTGGAAACTGGTGTTCTGTCAAGAGACTGATAATTCGCAGGTTAGTAGTGGCAATTGTATTACAACTTACCACAAAAGGAGGTTGGTGATGGAAATTCAATAACAAGTTTCTGGCATATGCAGTGCCATAAATATGGTGCTAAATAGAGGACTGGAAAGGAATGAATACAATATGACAATGAAATTGCTTTTATTATGAGAATGAAGATGCTCTTATTATGAGCATAGCTAAAATGGAGACGGATCACAGCAATAGATAGTGGACGTTCTGAAGGTGGTAGCAGTGAGGGAGTCTAAATAGGTCATAAATAAGAAGGTTGTGATAAAGTGTAAAGGGCAGGGATGTAGTGCTCTCCTTTCCTCTTGCATTACTAACGTTGCAGTGACTTGCTTGCGACAACAATAAACATGTAACAGGCAACAACAAACAGCCATGACAGATTACTGAAGCATCTGTGAGCAAATGCTGGAAGTTATGGTGGTAAATATGCAGACCAAAAATTTTCCAAAACTCAAGGCTTCCATCAGGCCATCTTATTGGCTAATACACTAGTAACAGGCAACTTTTAGACCATGGGTGATCAATAAGATCACAACTTTAAACAAGACTCATTGAGCAAAGCAGTTACATAAACAGCAAATATGCATAGAATTCTTAATTATGAGCTAAAAAAAAATTAATCAAGTACTAAAATAATAACGAAATAAAAATGGGGGAAAAAAACCTTCAAATGCTGAACAATTTTCCTAAGATTGTCCTTGTATTCCTCCACAGGAACATGTTGCCTGTCACTGGTTCTCCCTTTTAAAGCTGCATCATTTGCCCCCAAGAATACTGTGACAGCAGCTGGAGGCTTTGCGGTCTCCTACCAACCATCAATGCCAATAATCCAACAAACAACTTAGAATTCCCCAGAGAATATTGATTTAAAATGGATTAAGAACAACCCACAAAAGATCAAAAAACTCACAAGAGGGAAAATGTGATGTAACAAGAACAGAGCCCATCTAGTGTTGTAACCACCATATCCACGAACCAATACATCCGCCTTCAAGATTCAAGATTTACAAATAAAATTAAAATAAAAGATAAAGTGTCAATCAAGAACTGAAAAATTCAAGGGAAAAATGAAAAGGAATGGTGAAGGAACTGTTGGATATGGAAAGAGATTACTTTGCGAGAGTAAGTGTTAGCGAGACAAGCACCCCAACCACCTGATCTAAAAGACTGCTCAGTAATCGAATCTCCAAATAACACGATCTGCGGCCTCATTTTCTCTGTTTTTGGATCTGTTTATTATGCCGCAGTGAGCAGTTAGGGATCCATTAGAAGAAAACTGGGGAGAAAGTAGTTGGTTGGTTCGTTGGTGGAGTTACCTAAACGCACCGTTTTGCTATCCCAGCAATGGATTCAATTTTGTCAGTCACAATCACGGTGTTGGGTATTCTAATTTCAACAATATTTACATGTATCGGATTTGATTTCTATAATCCTGCATACTAATTAACCATATTTATTTACTTCCTCCATTCTTTTTTATCAGTCATTTTTGTTATTTTCATTAAAATTAAGAAATAATAAATAGACTTAAATTTAACATTAAATTACGTAATTAAAACTAAATTATCAAATCTAATTGGTTGTAATTTTATTGAAAGAGAAAAATAAATTAAAAAAGTAAATTAAATTACATTAAAAATGTAAAAGTGACAGATAAATAAAATTTTAATTTTACTCAAAAGTGACAGATAAAAAAAACGGAGAGAGTATTTATTATTAAACGACCATTAAGATATTTATTT
This sequence comes from Excoecaria agallocha, assembly GCA_037975025.1. Lineage (NCBI taxonomy): Eukaryota > Viridiplantae > Streptophyta > Magnoliopsida > Malpighiales > Euphorbiaceae > Excoecaria > Excoecaria agallocha. Next base: position 39,095,411 of record CM075809.1, read on the forward strand.
CTTAATCAGAAATATCATATTAGCATTTTTTTAGTATATATCTTTAAATATTTAAAATTTTAATTTAAAAATTTTATCTATTTATATATTTGTCTAACAAATTCGGATGCTTATAAAAAAGAGAATAGTAATACAAGAAAAAACATTAAAGATGCATTTTACTTAGAGAAAATAATATTTTATTTTTTGTGTTCCATTTAAAAAAAATAATATTTTATTTTTTATATAAAATTTAAAAAATACGATCATTTATCACTAAATAAAAAATTAGAGTATTTATTTTTCATATATATATATATATATATATATATATATATATATATATATATATATATATATATATATATATATATATCACATTTTATTAGTTCTCTATCTGTTGTTATTGTGGAAAAATGAAATTTGTATTTTTTATTTTAAGAAATTGAATAAAATAATATGATCTCTATTTTTATATTTTTATAAAAAATTTTATGAAAATCCAAGTTTTTTTTATATAAGTGAACATACTCTAATTATTTTAATACTAAAACAATTGAGCTTACTCTTAATCAACCATATTATCTTAATAGGTATCAACTATTGCATGACCATGAATTGGAGATGCAACAACTTGGCATAATATATCTCAAAAACTACTTTTAGATAGGAATTTGAAATAATTTCTGTTTAATGTTTATTTTTAGGGTTATATTGAATGTGAAATTCACAATTAGATCAGCAAATATTGCTTAATATAAATTTATGATTGATACCTCAATATGTCTACATTCATAGATAAGCAAAATCTCAGAGTCCCCCCCATTTGCAAACCTAATTTTATCCAAGAGTTAAGACAAAACAATCTACTTCCACTCAAGAGTCCTTAGTGGAAATCTAATGATAAAATCTTTGCTGATATTTGTTCTAGATATAAAGGATCTAAGTGTCCATTAGATAATTCCAAAATTGAATAAAATTGCTTCAAGCTAGATATCAACTTGGTATTAGGGGCGGCCTCTGTGCATGACTTGAGTACATAAAGGCAAACAAATATTTCAAACGGGTAAAGAAAATCCCAGTTGGGCCCTCTAGCAACTTGGATAAGAGATGGTGGAGAAAATTGTACACTTGACAGTAGTATATGCACCCTAGTCTATTGACAATTCGTTGAGCCAGACCTCTGCTTCCACCTGAATGACCCCCTGCTGGTGTCTTCAAGAAAGTGATCCCATAAGCAAACATAAGCATGAGCATTGAACCTATAATGCCAATCAAAGAGATTGTGGAAAATAATGAAGGGAAGAAACCAGCAACCAAAAAAGCAAAATTAATAGCAATTTGATAGAAATTATAGATTATCATGACTTATGGGATACTCGCAGCTTGAGAGCTCAATTCAATTTAATGTTTATCCAGCTTATTTGAGCATATTTTGTAAGTTCTCTTCAGTCATTTAGCAGATCGTTGGTCATGAAATTCATTTTCTCGCTGTACATTTCAACAGATAGTGTACTTTGTAAAGCATTAAAATACACCTATGCAAACAGCCAAAGAAGAACTAAACAAATAAAGTGGTCAGTGAAGCAATAAATTATATAGAATGATTGATCCAGATCATAAAACATTATCATTTAGAATCTGAAAATCAAGACAGATTTTGCCTAGTAATAGGCTACCCACATAAGCTTCTGTAAATAATTCTGCAAGGACATTTAAAGCAAATGGGGATTGCTCTCCTTGATACCGATATTTACCTAAAGAGATTCCCAATCATCATTCAGAAACTATAGTGGAATTGTGATAGTAATGTCACCAGGGTCACTCATCAGAACAACTACTCTCCTCAGAGGACTTCTTTCGAGGAAAAGGGGAAACCAAGAAAAAGGTGCATGTAAAGAGGTATGTGATAAGGATAGAGATCATGTATCTGTTCTGCTCCGGTGCTGCAAAAATGACATGCTGTGAATTCTTGCTCATCTGATTCAGTGAATTTACCAACTTTTACTGCATGACTTGAACTAGCTCCTTTAACTTTACAACCTACAACAACTGATAAAAATAAAAGGAAACAAAAGTACAAATCTAGAAATCTGAGTGCGAGACACGCTCAACTTTCTTACCTTGCTGTCTCCGCCTATTTTGCTTTGCGAAAACGAAAACCAAAATTGCTTTTGAGTCATTCTTGTAAACATCTTATGCATTAAAAGTGCGGAGCATTATTGTAGTAATCGTACTCCCTTTCAGCTTTTAAGTCTTAGCTTCAATAACGAGGGCTGAATACCCTCAGTAATTTTACATTTTGAAATAAGATTCATTTGGCATTTGCTCAAATTACTGCAACGCATTAAGCTATCTTTGAACTGATCTTGCAACCAACATAAATCAGAGTATATGAAGAAGGGAAAGAGAATATTATTTTAGACAAAAGCACATTGATGGCATAAAGCACGTATTTTCATTAACATCAAAATATAATCTGCCCAGGCTGTATGGGAGATACGGAACAATGAACACTAACAAACATTCTATCATTAGAACCAAGAAGATAAAAGCACCTCTACAACATATCACTTAGTTACATATTGTTAATGAAAGACCTCTCGAGCACATTGACAATGGAACTCACCACAACTATGTATTAAAGGCTTTAGCATGAAGAGGAGCCATGATTGTTCTGTCCGAGGGTAGAAGGCCCCAGACTAGGAGTTTGCTTTATTTTAACTCCACTTGCAGTTGATCTAGGGCTCCAGTCTGGCCTCAGTTCACCAACTCATGGACTATATGCCCTCTGTGATGCACGTGGACTGTATGCAGGTTTTATACCATTTGATGAACTTGGGGTTGAACTTGTCACCTTAGGACTTTGAGTATGGCGGATCTCACCACGGCTTCTTGTAATAATCCCATCAAGAATTTCTCCCCCACCAAGGTTAGTTGTTCTTGCTTGCTGATCCAGATCCTGTCAAATGCATAGAATATAACAACATAAAGCTCAGAACTCAATCATGAACATGTAAATCATTTCTGTCAAAAATTTAAAAGCAGGTAACCTATAAAACAAAATTTGAGGAATGGCCCCTAAGCTACATAATGATTTAGCTCTTTTGAGGTGGTAGCACTTTTTTCAATATGAAATCCAAAAGGATATGGCAGAAACTGTATATCATTAAATTACTTTTTCACATGAAATAATTCTTGGGATAAACAGCTTTTGTTCTGGTTGATCTTCAAACATTTTAGCATGAAATTGAAAGAGTGTCAAGGCCACTTACCTCAAATGTCATGTTGAAAGAAACGGCAGGAGCTTCCTCATATTCTGCAGCATCCAAGTCTTGAAGATGGGCTGCTTTGAAAAATACAGGGAGCAGATACTGCCGCACAGGTACTAGAAGCATGATCAAAAGTGGGAAGAGAACTCCAGCTATTGGGATCCATGTTATGCCAAAGCATAGAAGCAGGTAAACTGTCTGAAACAACGTGAAGATAGCAATTGTTTTGAAAGGCACCGTCTCTATAAAAGTTGCATGACACTCCTCCAACACCCTGGAAGGCAACAGTATGATGGTGTATCATTAGAAGAACCATATTTATGAACAGTGAGACACTGGGATATTTGAAAATTACAGAAGAGTTAGAAAAATATTGGGAACTATTTATTAGAAAAATATTAGGAACTAGTTACTAGGCATGGATAATATACTTACTTGTATCTTCGACTGGGAGCAGTAAAAAGCAATAATATCCTCTCCCAGAACTGGTTCCCTGGCAAGCTTTCAATGGCCATAAAAGCAAAGTATCCCCAAAGAACTGAAGTTGGGATCTTCTTCAGGACAGGCATAGCGGCAACACAGCAACCAACCATCAATGCCTGAAGCAGATTGCTGAGGCGTTGTTCTTTGACTTCAACTGGTAAAAGATCATCTATATCTTTATCAACATCAAAAACAGTTTCATCCACAGGGGCATCAATGTAGCCATGACTTGATGCCAACTGGACTGTCGATTCTTTCAGCTCTTTAAGTCCCTGTATGAAGTTAAGGTTGAGGGAAAAAGAGGGGGAAAGAAAACAGTTGTAATGTCAATCATGAGCAGGTTAAATCACCAGGGCAGGTGGCAATTGATAAACTAAAGGAGATTGCATTTCACTGTAGGCCTCTTGCATACTCTGGTACAGTTGCCCCAAATTTGCATTCTTGCGAAAACTTTTCCGCGCTGTTGACACAAGCTTATTTCGCAAAAGCTGCTCAAAAACAAAGAGATAAAGATAATGAAAACCAGCTTCTACATAACGTTCACACATAAAAATGACTAAACATAATAAAGAAAAGAGTTAAATAGGAAACAGAGTCCAAAAATTGCATTAAAATCAGAAATTTATCAAACTTCAGATCTGGGGGAAATGCTATGTGACCTGATGCTTCAGGGTAGCTAAACTTTTTGTATGCATTGGAGATTGCGGAATAACACCGTTTGAAGGTGGAATACCAATGAGGCCACATAAGATAACCTGGTCAGGTAAAATTCAAAATGAGAGCTAGAAAATGCTAATTCTGCTTGGGATTTAGACCATCTTATAGTGTATGATAAGAAAAATTGTGATATAGAAGAAAACATCTTACCAGAACTCCTAAGAGAAGAAGGTCAAAATGATAGGAAGATGGTTTCTTCAAATTGAACTCCTTTTGTTGGGCAAGTTGAGATGCAACACTGTGATCAAAGTAGTAGAGGACAGCAATCATGGTTGCAGGAATAAATGCTCCAACTATGTATAAAGGAGGCACATTAGTCATTTCCTGCATAAGTATCAACTATGATTACTAAGCATGGTTTTCAAGGAAATGCAGCACAGATTAAGTTCCACTGATCTATTGATGCTAATGCAAGTCCAAACTTCAAGAAGTTGACTTGAAGATTCACCTTGATAACCGTCCAATTCGAGTATGCACCAGGCGACCATGGATTTGGACTGAAAAGCCGTCTTGGGATCCCTCCTGGAACATCATTAACTGGAATATAAGATACTGCAGTCCACACAAGCACCATAAGTGGAACTCCATAATCTGCAATAAATCCTCGCAGACGACCTTGAAAGGGAAAAAATAAATAAATATTAAGTTAGTGAACTAGATTGCACGCAATCGAATTCACCGGACAAGAGAAACCAAGTAAAGGCAATTTCCCAATTTATTGGAAAGACAAGGCAAGCTAACCACAAAAAATAACAATTGCAGAATCAAGAATTGGGTTGCAGCAGAACTTGTAACGTATAACACCCAGCGTTTTCTCACTTAAAACCATAATACAGGGATTCCAATACCTGTCCCATACCGCCAGGATCTGGCTGTGCGGCTCCTTAAAGCAGTCCAAAGAAGGCCAAAGGACAAAACTAGTGCAAACATCCCATTGCCGAATCGCCAAGAAAGTTGGAGTGCAGTCTGACTAGGATTTTCTCTCTGGGGTATGCCAAACTCCTCCACGACTCCCTATAAGATCGGACATATAACTTGAATGTTGATAAAAAGATAATTTCAGTTGGTTCTATGATATTTCCATAGTTGTTTGGCAAAGAAAGCCCAATTTTTTGAATTAAATACAACTTTCAGAATTTCCAAGATAAAAGAAAATACCTGCAATTTCATATTTATCTAATTCAAACGGTTTGAGAATGTACTCAGAATTTCAATAGATTTATGATATAATGAAGTGAATACCAACCCTTATGGCCTGCTGCATAAATAGCATTGCAATAAGCATACCAAACAATTCACCAGCAACCCGTGTAAATCTGTTGATTATAGAGCAAGCACCCAATATAGACAGCAAGAAAAGCAATAGGGCTGTCCACACACATACCCTGATAACCCACAGAAATGAAGAAAACTGCTTCAAAATCACCAGTAAATGACCCAATGAATATCACCAAATTAAGATTGTGCAAGAAAATACCATCCTGTCCAGGCTAAGAAGAGGTCCGGTCCCAAATCTTTCCTGTCCTTTGCAAAGTTGAACATGAATGTATACATCAACACTGTAGGCTCAGCAACCCCAAGAATGAGCAGAGGCTGCCCTCCAACAATTGAATGGATGACACCACAAAGTGCAGTCGATGCAAGAGTTTGCACTGCAGTCAAAGCTCCATCTACAAAATGCAATAAGACATAGAATGGCTTAGTAGACATCCACTGAAGTACCACTAACAGAATATTGCAAAATATAGGTTATTCAACCTGTATTTCTTTCAAGTTGTTCTCCAAAAGATATGACTGGAATTGCTGAAGCAAAGAATATATATGTTGTTGGAGCAAGGATCCTAATGAAAGAAATCAGCAATATTAAATTTGATAAGGCAAATTCGAATGATTGTATCTTAGATAACTATTCAAATAATCATTAATACAATCAGAATAACTTGTAGCAAGGGGACACACATTTTTTACTAAAGATAATCAACACCAATCATATACCTGATACCCGCACTGAAACCACCAGTCCAGTCCTGCTTGTAGCATAAAAGCCTTCCTTTCAGATCATTTTTTATCCCACGAAAGGGAACAAATGTTTCCTCCATGGAAGCTAAAGTTTGGTGAATAAAAAGAAACTTTTGTGTAGCCTTAAAGATCGTGTTCAACAACTAATTAACTAAGATAAACACAAAACACACAACTCCAACCCAGAAGATCTTGTTCAACAACTAATTAACTGAGATAAACACAAAACACACAACTCCAACCCAGAAGATCTTGTTCAACAACTAATTAACTGAGATAAACACAAAACACACAACTCCAACCCAGAAGATCTTGTTCAACAACTAATTAACTGAGATAAACACAAAACACACAACTCCAACCCAGAATTTAAGTACTCGAGAGGCTAATATGGTAACTACACTTGCATAGGAGAAGGTAAGATGAAAACCTGAAGGCAGAACGACCGCAAAGAAGAACAAGTGTATAATCCTAAAGTAACCATTTTTGGTAGTATGAAATTATGTAAGTACCGTGTATAAAGTTGAAGAATTTACATTTGAGAGAATATATAAAGAATGATTTTTGGTATATTTGCTGGTGAGAAAGAATCAGTTAGCAATGAATCAAATCACAAAAATTTTGCTTGTCAGAAAGTAAGGATGTTAACGAACAGAATCCATAACAAAATGGAAGAGTCTAAATTAACGGAAAGAATGGATGCTATACCATATCATCAGATCCTATTAGCGTTTGACTCCAATGAAGTTAAGATCCATTAACACTTATTTTTACTTCATTATCAAGAAAGGCTTTCTACTCATCAACTAAGTCCAGCCAAAATCACACTAACATAAGTGTAGTTAAAGGATTAAAATTACATGTTACGGCTTTGAATGCTAAAAGTAATCAAAACTTCTGTCAAGCTCAAGAGAGAGAGAGGCTGAAACAAAAACCACAATATTAGCGAAAACCCATTGCCACAAAGACCATTTTCAATTATTCAAAGCGATTGGAAGCAAATGAACATTGAAGAACTAAACCAAAACCTCAAAAAAACACCGAATAGATGCAGAAACGTTTTCACGAAAATAACTAACGAGAACCCATGGTTGAAATCAGGACAAGATTGAGTCTAAGACACCTTTAAGCAGACGGGCATTGAAGAACTAATCAAAAACCCACAGAACAGATACAGAAATGGCTTCACGAGAGAAATTAGCGGGAACCCATATTTGAAATCAGAGCAAGATTGAATCTAAAACGCTTTTAAGCAAATAAGCATTTAATCGAACACAAGAAACAACACTTGAAACCAGATTACATTATCTAAAAACAGAAACTTTGGAGCAAAAACGCAAGAACTTGGGAACGAAGAAGAGAAGATTTTTAATGGGGTAGAGTTACATGAACTGAAAGAGCAGAGAAATGAGGTTATAAAGAAGCAAAAACGAGAGAGATAAAAGAAAAAAAACCAGAGAGATTTTGCACAGAGACTGCAAATGGAAGGATTTTCGCGTGGATGATATAGAGGTAGTGTGCGGTGACTAAGCATAAACAGCATCTCTTTTTCAGTTTGCATAAAAAATAAATAAATAAAAGAACAAAACAACAGAATTTAGACATTGAAATATAACGGTTGGCCTTTTAAAATTGTAGAAAAAAAAATTTTCCTTTATGTTTCTTTCTTTTCTTCATAAAAACGTGAATTCTTGGTAGAATGTTTTTGCAGAAAATACAAAAATTAATTAAAATAAAATTACTACTTAATTCCATTGTTTTGCCCCGTTTTATGCTGCCCGGTCCTACCTGTCACTGTCCATAGCCAGCACAACAGGTTCAGTGTTGCATCACTCTAATATTATTAATATCTTACTGAACTAATTAGAAAACACTAAAATATTTATAGCAGCATGTAATATATTAGAAATGTCAACTGTGAGAGCAATAAAATTTAAAATAAATTAGACCAACCAATAAACGCCAAGAAAATTTTATAATATAATCTAAATTATATCTTTATATTAAAAAAAACTACATAACTTGGTTATCATATTAAAATTTAGTGACACTTTAACAGAACGTATGATAATTATCCTGGTAAAGTGAAAACAAGTAATTTATATGCCTATAAGGAGCCTTTCCAGATAGGGAGATTTTAAATTCTAATTTTTATATTCTTTTCCAGTAAATCTCTTTAAAAGAAATATAATTTATATAGATATAAAATAGACTTTTCTAATAATTTTAAAAATATAATTATTTAGTATTTAAAATTTATTGATCATACTAATTTAAAAGAGGGTAAAATAGTTATTTTAAAAATATCCAAGACCAATTATGCAAAAATGCCTTTAATATTTGCTAACAAGAGCAATTTTGTTCTTAATATTTAGTCAGAGACAATTTTACCTCTAAAGTTATCAAAATAATGCAATTTTATCTTTAAAATAATAAAACCGTTAGTTTGATGTCATTTCGTTAAAATTTTACAATATGTCCACATCAACGGTCAAAATATGAAATACGATCAAACTAATTATTCTGTTGTTTTAAAAGTAATATTGTATCATTTTGATAACTTTAAAGATAAAATTGCTCGTAAATAAATATTATGAGCAAACTTGCTCCTTTTTAATAAATATTAGGGCTATTTTTGCATATTAAGCCAATATTTAAAAGAAATCCTTAATTGTTAATTTTGTGTTTAGGTAGATGAAAAAAAAAAGCAAATGAATGAATGCATGTGGATTGTGGCATGGTGACCTTTTGTTTTGGAGCGAGCAATGGTCACATCTCATATCCAATGTTTTGAAACTCGGTTTGATCTGGATGATCAAACTGGTTGGACCGTGATTCGATAAAAAACTGAATTGATCCAACATAAAACTCGAAAATGAAAAAATTCGGATTGAACCGAATTGGACAAAAAAACTCGAGTTGAACCGAATTGGATCGGAAAAATTAGATTGAACCAGGTTGGACTTCAACGTCGTCTCCCTTAGTCATTATGCCTACAGCTACATCACAGAGATAAAACAAGATAAGTATCCTCTCCAGCTGATACATATTTCATGAACATGCAATGCATGATTGTCAATATGCGCTTCTCCCACACTTCAATTATAATGTTCACGTTCTGCATCATTGCCAGGATCGGAGTTTGAAGATCTGAACAGTGTACTCAGGAGATAATTGGAGTCGTAGGATTTCTCGTGCCTTGCCACGGTGCTCAACAACTTTTCAATATCGGTTTCATATATAGACCAACCGAAAGCTTGGTCTTTCAAAGCGACAACTACATTTGACCGGATTAATGACACTGTAAATCCACCAGCTATCCCCACCAAAAAAAAATCTTTCTTTGAAACCTTTCATGGATGACGGTACAACGAACAGCTTCGTTTGCGGTCGGCTTGTAAAAAAAATACTCTAATACTCTGCTCCATCACTTCGGTCTGAGATATAAAAAAAATGAGTAAAAAAATCTAGAGTTGGTGGCCCTCCCTTTATCTTGCAGAGAATCTTGAAGCAGGCCACTGTTCTCCACCAGTTCGGATGTAGTTGATTGGGAGCAATTCTATAACCTCTAAGAATTGCTATCTCAAAGGCACTGAAGGGAAGCCTCAGTCCCGCGTTCAAGCTCCATAGATGATAAATGAACCACTCATTATTCTCACTGTAACACCCTTATTGTAACAATCTTATCGGACAGGCAATAAGTAGAAGTTTTTTTTTGTTTTTTTGTTTTTTTTTCACCTAATTCCCTTAACCTAACAACCAGTATGCATATGTAACTTTCATTAATCAATGACCTATAACTGTCCAGAAATTACTATGCATTTAATAAAATTTTGGCAATATAACGGCTATATTCTTAACTTGCCCCCCTGAAAAGCAGATATTTACACAGCCTCTCAGAGGCACAACAGTTTATATCCAAACATATATCCAATCCACATATATTATCTAGTAACACCTGTATGCCATCCATTCTCTGCAATTCTTTATCCACATACTACTATAAGTATTATACAATACGATCATTATTACAATATTTTTCTCATATACAAAACATGATAGGTATTCAGCTTCAATTTTTTCTCTGTGTACCCACGCTCCAGACTATCTGTACCTGCACGCAGTAAATCCTACGTGCTGAGCATTAAACATGCCCAGCGGTGACTAAAAATCATAGTATTTTCCTAGAATATAAATATATTAATAATTTTGATTTAAGTAATTTATTATCGATTTTTCTTATTTAAAAGCAATATTTATTTTATGAATGACTAATTTCCGTTCAATTCATAAACTCTCTTATATTTTCAAGTTAGTCCTTGAACTTCTCATTTATTACAAAAATGTCCTTTTTACACTATTAATTACTAGTTTGCCCTTTTTATTCCTTATTTTCTTATCTTACCTTATTAATTAACTTATAACTTACCGTTTAATCCTTAATTTAACATTTTTCATGTAAACTTATATTTTAGTCCTTTAACTTTATACGGTTGGCTTTTTACTCAATTAATTGAAAAAATTACCATTTTACCCTTATTACTTATTTCTTTTATTACTTTTATCAATTAATTTCACCTTTTAGGCAAATTACCGTTTTATCCCTAAACTTCTAAATCTTTTTCATTTTAGTCCTGTTTCATATTAAACTTTCATTTTAGCTTCTCTTTTACACTTTTAACATTTTCTTATCAATATGCCCCTAGTACAGACCCAGCAGAAAACTCTCAGACCGGATATGCGAGACGTGGATCCCACAGGGCCACAACAGAATGAAAAATGACCTTCAAGAATCATTTCTCATATAACATATGATATATGACAGTACGTATGATAAATATACCATGGAGATCAGTGATTCGTCCATAGTAAAGCAAGTCGCCATGACTTGCACCGCGATATATGTATCCCTATGGCCAGCCAATTATATCATGAACTAGGTTTTACTGCTTGACTCTTTCTAAGGGCACATATTTTCTTAATTTTCTTACTTTTCATTTCTTGTCAATACAGTATCAATACTTTATAATTATAGTCAATCTTATTTACACATACTACGAAATATTTCACAGTAATTCACCATGTAATTAATAAATTATGCTATAATTCATTCAAATTTCATATTTTTCAACTAATACCTAATTAATATTTATTCCGAAAATATTCTTTTAATTCCCATAAATTCTATAAAAATTCATAATCATTAATTTACATTAGTATTAACATTAGGAAGCTTAAAATCACTAAAATCACTCAAATTTACATTAATTCCTTATGATTCTTCATCCGGCCTATACTAAAAGTCCATCATACCATTGGTTTTAACTTCATTTAAAGTCTCTAATAGGCATATATAACTCCTAAATGCATGATTATAACATTAATTTCAATTATATCACAATACATAAAAATTTTCTTAAGAAACCTAAAGGAATTTCACTAATTTAATAGGAAAAAAAAAGGATTAATTAGCCACACATCTTTTTCTATAGATTAGCCTTACCTAGGCTTCCTTTTTCTTTCCTTTGGCTTGAGAACTTTGCTCCTCTTCTTGGATTCCTTAACAAATCGAAATTTTCATCAATGATAACTCAATTATTTTGGCCTCAAATGCTAAATTTAACAGCAAAAATAAACTCTAGGCACCCAAAATTAGTAGTAGGCACCTAAAAACAAAATAAAAAGCAATAATTTCACATACCTAATTTTGACACCTAAACTTTAACTCTAAATTTCTCTTGATTTTCTTCTTTGAATCAAGGATTGGAGCTGATGAAGGTAATCTAGAGAGGCTGAAATCACTTTAGTAGGCTTTGATTTGGTGAGAATTGATGAAGAATTGAAAAAAAAAGAGAGGAAATTAATGAGAGTGTTTCGGCCACCAAGAGGGAAGAAGAAGAATGAAGTGTTTGCTGGAAAAATCTGGAGAGGAAGGGCTTATATAGCTCTCCAAAATGGTCCTTGGGTTGGGCTTTAAATGGGCTTGAACAATTTAATTGTTTAGGCCCATTAATTACCCGATAATTAGCCCTAATTAATTTTTCCTACTTTACAACTTCAATTTTCTTCAAATTTGATTTCATTATTTATATCATATTAAAAATAGGCTATACCTAAAATTTTAGCCCAATCGGAGTTCATTTCGGGTCCGATTCAATTTTATCGGTCCGATTCAAAAATACCAGTGTGGCCGAAAAATTCACTTTTTGCTACCAAAATATTCTACACATTATTTTAGGCTTATATAAAATTTTTGATAATTTTTATACTTTATTTGCTAGTTTTAGTAGCTAAAACGATCAAAAATTCAATTAAAAATCCTAAACCCTAATTTTCTCTGTTTTCGTTCTTTTGGCTTTCGGAGGCCTATTTGACCTCAATTTTACTTTAAATTTCAACCCCGAACTACCCGTGACTAGTACTTTCCAATAGTCTAATAAAATTTTTTTCACTTCCGGGTGTCATTTTCAGTCCGGAGATACTATTCACTATTGGAAAGCACTATTCACGATCAGTCCGACGTTGAGGCAATTACACTCACTCCCAAAAGGCCCCTCGATCATCACCATGAAAGCTGGGCAGGCCATCACAGAGACCTCTGCTGAAAGATCGTATCATGAAGGGATTTCAGTCACTTCTTCTTTCGTCAGTTTTGAAGGACGAGTCGCGGTTTTAAGGTCCTTATAAGCTTCAAGGAAACTCCTGTCTATCGATTGACTGCTGCTAGAAGCCATCTTTTTTGGAGATGGAGAAGTGAAGAATATAATGAACAAGATGAAAATGAAAGGCAAGCAAACAAGAGTTATTCACTTACTTGGATAATTTCGTAGGAGGTCTAGAAAATCTCTAGAGCACGAAAGCAAAGAATCGCCGAAATTTCAATGGGCAAAAGTTCACAAGAAAATTTGGCAAAACTTTGGTAAGGATCGCTGAACAATGAGGAAAACTGGCGTTAAATTCACCTATTTATAGGCAGAAAACTTCTAGAATACTCCAAGCGCCTTTTCACCAGATGACTGCCACGTGTCACCAATCTATTATTACGTTTCGAAGAACGAAGCACCACCCTCGACACACATACTGGAATTAAATGCGAAATAGCTGTCTGAAATGAATGGACACGACTCTTTGGATATGCGCCTTCTGAAAATTCAAAAATTTAGCCAAAAAACTTAATTCGCCCGATCGGACCCTTTAGAGGGGGAACAAGTGATAATCACGGAAAAAGCATTTCCCAAGGTCCAATCAGTCGGCCTAATTGCACTAACAGGGCCTAAGGCCCACTAGCAAAAAGGACAAAATGTGAGCTGAAAGACAAGACAGAAGGGGGCATGATGTCTGATTGGACTAATGGGATGTCGTGTCCTATCAGTCTGCTGACACAAGCTAGCGCTCATACTTTTCACATGCTCCCTGTCACATCGTCGATCACCTGCTTCAACTGCTAGTCATCACATCTCAAGGTACTCAAGTACCCCTCCTTTATCTCCTATAAATAGCCAAAAGTATAATAACTCCAGGTATTGAATATCGGAGACTATCTCTCTAAACACTCTGCTAACTTAAGCTTCGAAATATTAACGCCTGGTCCGATCGGACACTCCTTCTTATAGGATCAAGTCATCTGATCGGGATCACTCGACTGCCAACTCTTCTTCTTACAGATAAAGACTTTTTGTAAGATATATAATATAAGTTTTGTTACATCAATCTGATAAGGTTAATAACTGAAAATCAAATTGTTATATATTTTAACAATAAAACTCGCAACATTGTTAACCGGCTAGGCTTTCAGCTTAATTTCAATGTATAATTTTTACTAAAATTTAAATTTTTAATTATTTCGATTCATCATAATTTATAATTTTAAGATCATCATTTCTATACGTGATCATATTCTTTCTAAATCCATTGCACAAGATTGGCAATGCACTAAACAAATTGTGATTACCATGTAATTGAAATTTGTAAGTATACAGCAATTCATAATTGTTTGATGAATTAGTAATCTCATGCAACCAGGTAAGGTTGAATTAAAAATTGATATTGTTTATGTTCACCTTAACACGTAATCATTCGGTAATTCTGCATAATCACACCCATGAACCTTATTGGATGATCATCATAGACCAGTATTATGAAATTTTGTCATCATCCAAAGACAAGGGTGAATTCGAAGTGATCCTATCAAGTGGGTCCAAAACTATGCTATAACTAAAATTGGACACCATGTTGTCTTCTAATGTCAGACTCTTTTGCTGTTCCTTCATCTCTCATTTTCAGTATTTTTTTCTAAACTTTATTTAACCACATCAGTTAATACTCTTTACTTTATTAATAATGACTGGCTATTATTAATCTAACCCTTATTTAACAGCTCACCTCATTTAATTTAGTGTGGATGAACACTACTCCATTCGTTTCATAATGTATATTGTTGAAGAATAATACATAATAATTAAAAATTATAATTATTCCGTAACTAAAATATTTGATTATTTTTATATTCATTATGCAGCATAATTAATAAAAATTAAAAATTATTTTTATAAAGACAACTTAAATAAAAATATATTTGATAAAAATTGATTAATATATCTTGATTATATTAAAATATCGTATATTATGAAATAAAAAAAATTTTTCTTAAATAACATGTATTATGAATAAATAAAATATTATATATATTTTTATTTTTATTTATTGTGCATAATTGCATATGGTCTCTAATACCAGCTCAGGGTGCAACTAGTCATCAATAGCAAACTGCCATTTTGCAATATTTCCTCCATTAGTTTTTATGTATCATTTTTTAGCAAAATTTAAATTTTATTTATTTATTATTTTTAAATTTTTAGTATAATTTAAATTTTTTTAAATTAATTTTTTAATAAAAATTAATTTATTTATAATCAATTAAATTTTATAATTTAGTTAAAATTACGTAATTTAATATTAAATTTAAATTTAATTAATATTTTTTTAATTCTTATAAAATAATAAAAATGATAAATAAAAAAATGAGAAAAGTACCTTCATACAATCATGTATATTTTTTATTTAAGATAAATCGTAAATTTAGCAACGTCAATTTGGATCAGCATTCATCCAATAGTCAAAGACGAAAACTAAAGAAAGAAGGTAACGCAAACTTCCATGCTCATTGCTCGATAACCTACTGGGAAACGCATCTAGTCATGCTCCTATGATTATATCACATATGGACAATCTGAAAATAAATAAATAAATTTAAATTAATATTTCCATCAAGAGGGTATGTATTTTGATTTATTTTTTTAATAATACTTATATTGTTGTTTACAGGACCTCAATAATTCGAACAGACTACAAGATATTGGCAGACACAACAGTTATATATTTCGATTAGATTGGCCGATCCGACCGAGTGTTGTCATATTATATCATATTATTAGTAGCCATTCAAATATCTCGATATCTACTATCAAATAGATATTAATAAAATTTTAATTATTTCATTTTTTTACAGGTCATATTTAATGGACTAATCCGATCGGATTTTCTATTTTTGATTCAAACTCTTTTTTTAGATATTTGCAGAAATATCATTTATTTTAATGAAATAAAGTCTATGATATTATTTCCTCTTTCTACTATATTGTCACCACCCCATTTAAAATTCAGAGATTTAGAAGCAACAAATAGATTGAGGCATGAAAGAAAATAAGTTATAAGTGCGTACAAGCAATGGTATATAATATAAGTACATAAAATTTAATTTGCATCTTAAATAATTATTATCTATGAATAATAATAAAGATTGGGCAACCACGTTTCCTTGAAGAACTACACACCTCATGCAATAACTAAAAGATATTATTGTTTTTTATAAGAACAATTTACAGGTAAATAGTGGATTAATCCAGCAATAGTGCAATACCTAATATTCTTGTTCCTAGACTATGATTCGTTGCATGTTCTTTTGTTTTTTCGTTTTAATTTTTAAGATAGAAGAATTAAATAATTAATGGAGGTAGCTAATGGAGGTTGAAAAGTTGCTTATCCGAGGCAACTTGACGAAGATAAAGCAATCAAAATTCAAATATATATCACTCTAATTTGTTTGGATTTGAGGACAACTATATATGTTTATCAATAACAACAATATCTTTCCATTTTATTATTGCTATATTCTTATCGTATTTCATAGTGAAAATACAGTTAGATGCGTACACAAAATTATATAAGAAACATAATATACATATATAAGCAGACTTTTCTGACTCCATCAAGAAAATTTTGCATTTGTTTTTCTTTTAATAATAATTTTATTATAGTTTTTTTTAAACATATATATGATTTTAATTTTGACATTAAGTAAATAGATTTTTAATAATTACATGATATATATATATCTTAATTTATTAATTGATTTTCTTTAAAAAAAATATATGTATGTAAATATCTTAATTAATGTAACAGAAAATAAATCAAAACTCAAAAAGAAATTTAGACTAACCAGTTGCATGATTATTCTTTTTTAATTTAAACAAAATCGACAATAATTTTCCCATATGTAAATTATAAGTCTAAAAACTCGAAAGGTGGATATCTCGCCTCAAGTCGTTGTTATCTGCCGACTGGCTATTATATAACAGCTATTGAAAGTTGAAGATTACAGTTAAAAAGCGAAGCATTTATATATGCAGAAATTTTATAATTATTTATTTATTTAAAAAAGTAGGATCCATATACGGTTCATGAATTATGGACTTATAATAAATACCAATGATTGTACGATTAGACGGTGGACCGACTCACAATTATGGTTTCCAATTGGTCTGATGGTGATTAAAGCTGTTAAACAATCAAATATTTGATTTGATTATGGAGCAGTTTGACTCTAATTAATCTCAATAATTTATTTATTGTCCTGTATGGAAACTTTGATATTGTCCGCTTTTGCTACTTGAAATTTTTTTTTTTTTTTTTGCTAATAAGTGTCTAATTTTTCAATGTCAGTTTTTTTTAGTTGAAATCTCGGTACAGCCCTTTTCATGACATTAAATTAAAGAGAAGTATATAAAACAAATTAGCACTATCGTTCCGTAATAATTTAAATTTCCAATCGAATAAAACAACAAAAGCCTACCTAAGCAGCCCATAATTTTAGTTGATTAGTCGGGAATGTAGACTTTCGAATATTAAGACTAGATAAACAAAAGTATATATATATATATATATATATATATATATATATATATATATATATATATATATATATATATATATATATATATATATATATATATATATATATATATTTCTCTCAAAGCTTGTGTTGCATATACAGTAGATTGCCTATTAATAGTTTATCACATATTTTTCATTACTATAATAATTAAGAACTTTAAGCAATAAAAAAAAATATTACTTACTGATAAAACACGATTCATCTTTATCTGTAAGAAGGAGAGCTGACAGCTGATGATTTGATCGGATGACAGAACCTGCAAAAAAAATTATCCAGTCGGATCCGAACGTTAGCATTTCGAAACTTAAGTTAGTAGTATTTAAAAAGAGTCTCAAATATTCAATACATGGAACTATTATATTTTAGGCTATTTATAAGAGTTCTTTGGGAGTAATACTTGAGTATCTTGAGGCGTGATAACTGACATTGGAGTAGGTATCCGGCGATGTTACAGGAAGCATGTGAAAGATATGGGTGCTTTCTTGTATCAATGGACTAGACAGGACAGGACATCCCATCAGTCCGATCGGACATCGCACCTTTATATTTTGTCTTTCAGTTTATGATTTGTCATTTTTACTAATGGGTTTTGGATCTTGTTGAGCATTGTTGGACCGATTTGACTGGATCTTGAAGATATTTTTTTCGTAGTTATCACTTACAATTAATCAACAAGTGGAAAAATAGATAACTAGTTCAGATTAATCTTTATTCAAAAATTTAATACGTGAAAGAAATATAAATACCAATAAAATTCCAATATATATAAATACATGTGAATAGAATATAGAATATGTGTTTGAAAAGTATAGAAAAAATTTAGAAAGACTTAAAATGTGTATCTTTATTAAGCGACTGTAATATCATTATTAGTTACATATATTCATAATTATTTATTAAATCTATCAGTTATGTATTTTTTGCATCTGATTAATTAGCATGACTAATTCCAAATTTATGAAATCACGATTCCGTTAAATTATCAAGAGCGAATGGAAGAAAGATGCAAAAGTGTATATGTATATATATATTTGCCCTATTATACAAGAAAATAAAAATATAGTTTTTAGGTAAATCTATTAATTGAAGAAACAAGTTACCTTCATCACTCACGACCTACCAAAGTTGCCGTGGAATTTAACTGAAGAAAGTGGATACGGAAAATTTAATGTTGGCTAAAATTATAAAATGTTAGTTAGGTCACTTGTTAGGTTTATAAGCCATGTGGGAACCCACTGCTTCGTTTACATTTCGCAAAGACAGCCCCAGTCCCGTCTTTCAATCATTAATATCCTCTATATACAAGTGGGGATTTTTCTATTTTCTTTCACTTTTCATTCAATAACTTAATTAATTTCCAATTATTAATTATTTGATAGAAAAAAAACTATTATTGCTCATTATCAGGATTTGGGCTAGCAATTGAGATCATCAAATGTTCGATTTTCAATTTCATTTCAAATTCTGTAATATTTATACTATATGCTCCCTTCTTTATAACTATCGGAACGATTTATTCCTTCCTCTGTAATAAGCTAAGAGAATGCTGCGCTGCGTCCTAATACTATATATATATATATATATATATATATATATATATATATATATATATATATATATATATATATATATATATATATATATATATATATATATAGTATTAGGACGCAGCGCAGCATTCTCTTAGCTTATTACAGAGGAAGGAATAAATCGTTCCGATAGTTATAAAGAAGGGAGCATATAGTATAAATATTACAGAATTTGAAATGAAATTGAAAATCGAACATTTGATGATCTCAATTGCTAGCCCAAATCCTGATATATATATATATTTTTTAGAATGTCACAATACTGATTGAGAAGTTTCATTAGATATAGCAAGTTCCAATAGATTAGCCACCCGACGATATACATAATTTATGTATATATATTTATATATGATAACGGATAATAATAATAACCAGAATTTATAAATAGTGCAGAACTCCGTATTAAACTATATAATTTGAATCCAAATGTAAAAATTCGAAACGTGACAATTTTTAACTGTTCAACTTTTACATTTTCATAACAGTTCAAGTCAGTTAATAATAAATCATTAATTACTTTAATTTTAATGAGCATCGCACTTACATTTTTCATCTCCTCTCAAATACTCCCTAATTTGATAGTTAGTTTTCTTTTATTGTTAGACAATTTTTTTTTTTTAATAGGCAGACTATTTTGCTGTAAAATCCTTCGTAACTGACAGTTAAGAAAATTGAGCTGATATCAAATAATAATAAGACTTATTTCAATATATATATATATATGGGATATTTTTGAAAATGGGGTTATTTTTAAAAATATTTCGATTTATAGGGCTACAATAAAAGAAATTAGAAAAGTGAGGTGTTGGATTTCGGCACGTGGAGAGCCGGAATTGGGCTTGGGGGACCCACATCTCGTTGACTAGCACCCTGCCAGAATCCGGCACAAGAGGAGCCGAAATTCGGCATCCTGGGCCCACTTCACGCGAAATTCGGCTGCCTCCAGGCCAATATCCGGCACCTTCCGACCCTTTAAATTTTGAAAGATCCGAAAATACACTCATTTTATCATTCTAAAAATTTTGTTCTTCTTCTCAAACTCTTTCAGTGTATTTTATAACACATTCTTTGAAATTCTCATTCTTCTTCTTCTTCTTAAACTGTTTCACTCTATTTTGCAAAAGTTTTTTTGACATTCTATTTGTTTTTATACAAATTTATACTCTTAGTTCCTTTAAATTTGTACCCGACATTGTTATCTTATATATAGAATGAAGGTAATTTAATTTGATATTATGCAGTAGAATTTTTGTTATATGAGGTAAAAAATATATTATTATTATTATTATTATAGTTATTGTTAACATTAATTTTATATTTTTTTTGTAGGTGATTATTATGTTGAAGCATATCTGATTACAACAAAGGTAAGTTTTAATTTTGAATGTAGAAAAATTTGTTTAGTTTATATGTAAAAATTTTTAATTTTCTTGATAGCATATCTATTTTATTGCTTAATTTTTTATTATATTCTGTAGTCTATTTAATTGGTATGAAAAGATTATATGCTAAGAAAAGATTATATAATTATTAAATCTATGCAAGTGTTGATTAAGTAAAAAAAAATTGTAGTTGCATGTGTTTTTTATGAAATTGGTAATGTGTAATTTGATTTACATGGTAAGGATATTGAAATGAAATTTAGAATAATTTTTGAAATAATTGGTGTAAGAAATTTGTATATATTAAGAAATTAGATGTATACAAAAATTATTGTATAGAAAGATAAAAAAAATAATAAATGATAACAGTTTAATTATTAATTTTGAAATGTGGCTAGCAAAATTTTAAGAATTTATGTGTAATTTAAATTGATGTTTTTAGAATGTGAGGTTTATGACAAAATAGTGAATTAGTATTTAAATGATGATATATGTAAAAATAATTTACGAAAAAAATGTCGATTCCAGTAACTTTTATAATTCACACCGGAGGACAATCAGGCATCAAGTATGACACTTCGGGTCAGTCAGCTAGATCAAGGAGATTGAAAATTCGGAGCAAACCGACCTTTGCTGAACTTATTCATAAGATAACAATTAAATTAAATTCACCACATGTGAGTTTCTGGTCTCCATCTTTCAATGAGTGTGTAATTAAATTCCAATCAATATTTTTCACTTCAATTCGTGCAATTCCTAGCAACCCGGATGCTCTTATATAAGGTACAATCCTTGGATCAATTTCTCTATAGTGCTCCTCAATGCTACCCCTTCTTGTTCTCAAAACATTTCTTTCAACCTTATATTTCAATTTAAACATGTCAAAATAAATAAATAAATAAAATTGCTAAAGTAATCTAAATCATATAATAATACATATATATTTAAAAAAATTACTGAATTGTTTCATATCGCATCAGATCGATATTTTCCTTGCATTAATAATAGCTCCCTATTAATGGGACCTGGGTTGATTTGTGTAGCTCCTGTATGATAGGGATTCATGTCGAAACCTGTATTTAACTATTTAATAAACTCAGAAAATTATTTATGGCGATTATATATTCATTTTATGTTCATAATAAATGACTTTTTTATTTTAAATGAAAATTATATTGTCAAATGAATATTATGATTTTATATTTATAATTATCAAATTATATTTAATTTAAATAATAAATTTTAATTAACATATTAATATTTGAATAATTAAACATACGAACTTATCATAAAACTTACATTAAAATTAACTTCAATAGAATTACATAAATTTATGCCATATATTATAAGCTAATGTACATAATATTTAGGCCACATATTGTAGTTATACCACTTACAATATATTTTTTGATCAATGGGCATTGCGTCTCTAATTTTTATATAATATTAATCACTAATATTTATTATATCTTTCACAAATATCATGACTAACTGCTCATATTTTGTTACATACTCGTCATTGCAAATTTTTATTACAGCGTTCAAATAACATATGGGTACTGTCATGAAAGAGCTTTCACCTTCTTTTCTTCAATCATCCGATATCCTCTCATAATAATTTCTTGTAATTTTTTATTTATCGTAATAATATGCTCGAACATTGTTATGCCCCTTTTAATTCGGCAGCTGTATAACTCATCCCATTTTTGGTTGATAATTTATCTAGCAATATCACTCATGATTGCTCTTTGGACTAAATATGTGTGCACAATCTATCATATCAAATTAATAAAATAATTATTATATTTTAATAAAATTTTTCATTTACTTATATCATATTAAAATTAATCATAAATTTTTATAGATATAATATTTATCTCATATATATATATATATATATATATATATATATATATATAATTTTAAATTTTAAAATATAAATATTAATATTAATTTCATGTATTAAACATGTAAAAATAAAATATTTATTTTTAGATAGCGCACACTTTAAAATTTGGCAATTTATCAATGTATTTTTTTTCAAGCATTTAATATTTACCAATTAATTAAATTAATTCTATACACTATAAATTTTTTAGCAGTCATTAATTTCAAATAGCATGCTAAATAATTAATTCATAACTTAATTAGTTCACAATAAATAGCATGTTAAACAATTAATTTGAATAAACTATAAATTTTCTTATTTGCTAATTTGATTAAAAAAAATTATTTTCTTACCTTGAATCTTGAAATTATATAACCTTCAAAATTGTCACCCCCTACAAGTAAAATACAAAAAAAAAAAAATTAATAATAATATAATTTGTAATTCTTGCATTTAAATTGTATATCACAATAATATTACCTTCTTCGTATCAACTGAAATTTATGAAGATACTATAATTGTAAGATAAGGAACTTTAAAAATAAAAGAAAGCAAAAGAGTTAGTGAGATCGGAAGTGTTGGGCAACAACAATGGAAAAAAGGGAAGCAAACATCCTTTTTATATACAAACAATTGATGCATATAATTGATTTTACTATTTTATTTCCGTGAGTATTGAATTTTCATTTCAATGCAGGTGAAGCAGTAAAAGGAAAGGCTAGGGTGAGGCACATTTTTTAAGAGAAACCAGATTTTATGTCCATTTCCGAAAAAGTGAGGACTGGAGTGGGGCTAGGATGCTGGATTTCGGCTCTTCTTATGCCGGATTCTGGCACCCTGCCACCCAAAGATCAGTCAATAAGCGTGGGTCCCGCACCGCCCAATTTCGGCTCCCCATGTATTGGAATTCAACACCCTACTTTTCTAATTTTTTTTACTGTAGTCCCAAAATTTCAAATATTTTTAAAAATAATTCTATTTTCAAAAAAAACCCCTATAAAACGGCAAGAAAAAGAAATGTTTGAGAGTAGAGAAGTTGAAAATGTTGTTGTATCTTACATCTATCGAGCTAGTGTTGGATTGGGTACTAAAATCGAAGTGCCAACTTACTATTTAGAGGTCAATGAAGAGCAGGTAGCCAGGCATGACAATAGTAGATTCTCATTATGATTGAACTGCATCACAATTTATGGCTGAAATGGTAAACTAATTCTGGAAATTTCAGTGTTCAATTAGTTCGTGATTGTGTTGAATATAGGATTAATTTTATTCATATTTATCGAATTTATGACAAATTAAGTAAAAATAATAAAAAAAAATTTGTTTCACTCAAATTATTGAACTTAATATTTTTATACTCAAAAATAATTTTGATTAATTTTCGGTAAAAATTCATGCCAAAAAGTAGAGATGGCATGTCATTAGTATTATATGCACACATGGAGTCGCACTTTTGTCCACGTTATGGTTGATTTCACTTGTAATTACTGAATTTTATATCAAGTTACGCTAAAAGTAATAAAAAAATTATAATAATCACTGAATTTAACACTTGTATAAAAAAAATCACTTTAATTGATTTCAGGTGAATACCTAGTTGGAAAATACTAGTAATAGCCGTAAATCTAGCAAAAAAAAATCACTTTAATTTTGATTGGTTATTAGGTACGGTCAATGCCCTGTAACTATATTTACATGGCAGGTTGACGTGGCATCACACTATTTTGACAGGTTTGTGTGTCAACTAACATGGCTATTGTGCTATGTGGCATTAATTAGGATGCCATGCATGTATGCAAGAGCTGGTAATTGGACATGTCAACTGGATTTTCGACTAAATTTTGATCTGAAATTGGTCATAAGTAATTTTTCTGTAAATAAGTGTTAAATTCAATGATGATTATAAACAATTTTTTTTTATTATTTTTGTGTAATTTGATAAATGTTCGGTAACTATTAATGAATTTAACTCGACTTATTACTGGTGCAGTGTGTATAAAATAGTGCTAACTTTGTGTACTACCTGTATTTTCCTGCATGAGTTTTCATTAAAAATCGGTTAAATTTATTATTATGTATAAAAATCCTAATTTTAATTATTTTTATGGAATAATTTTTTTTTGAAATTTTTGCATAATTTAGGCATAAATGTAGTAAATATGGATGAAATTAATCCTTAAAAATACAATATTAGCCATTGACCATTATATGTGCAAATTAAATAAATTTAAATGTGCGTCTCTATTGAAAGAGTGAATGATTATTATTAAATAAAAACATATCGGTTCTCCTTTAAGTACTAAAACTTAATTTGATTGTCCATATTTAATTCAAAGTATAGAACGTTTAAAGTTCAATTTCTTTTACCGATATTCATCAATTGTAACGTCTATGTAACTAAATGCATAGTTAAAAGAAATTAATCCTTTTTACTCGTAGTATTCAACTCGAGTTTTAAGACAATGAGAATTGAAAATGCCTCTGATTTTATAAAAACTGCTAGGTCCAAAATTGGCTTCAAGTAAAAGTCCATACCATGGAAGTTCCATTCAACACTAGTGGCCCTTTGCATCAAATATGTCAAAATGACATCAACTCGATCGGTTGAACAAAACTCTGTCGTATCAGACGAACTGATACATATTACAAGATATGACTAGTATAATCGTTGTCAAGTATCTTATTAGACCCACTTAAGTTTACCTACTTAATAGGTCCCATTCCTTATAAATTTGTTTAATTTTCAAAAACCGTATGTACAAGAATTCGAAAATATTTTCTTTTTAAATTCTCTTTTTAAATTTTCCTGATTTAAATTTTGGAACGCTCACGTACAGTTTGACCAGGCTAATCTTACTGCAGGTCTCCAAATTGTTCCTAACCCAATTGGTCTCATTGTATTCAACTCATGTTTTAAGAGAATGAGAATCAATGGAAAAAGAATCAATTTAGAGAAGATGTAGAAATTAAGACATGAAAAAATAATATTGGAAATCTAAGCTGTCATCACATATATAAAGCATATTTACACAGGGGAGATTGAAATGATAGGGCGGTGGACCATCGTAGAGAAATCCAAAAATGATGCCATAAAATGAGCAACTCCATTCACTAAAGACTAAAGACACTCCTACTTAGGCTTTCTATCATGCACAAACAGTCCCAAACCCTGCCTCTATTAATACTCCTTTTCCATCTGCTTTTTATATCTACTAAATTGCATTTACAATTATTTTCTTTGTACGGTTAATATATATGTTCGTATAAGTATTTTAAAAGGAATATACTATTGGGTGTATTCATTACCTAATGATTGGAATACTAAATTACTTAAATAGCTAAGTCCAACAATATTATAATATTCTAAATAACCAATACCTTTAGAAAGAAGAAACCAAGAAAAACTCCATTCTTAACAATGATGTAACGTTAACCACCCAAAGTCGGTTACATATGTTTGGATTACAATGTTGTACATCATCTTCTTTCCACTCTTCACTATGAATAATTTAATTTTATACGGAATAAATTTATAAAAAAAATATAGAATACTCTATTTTAAATATTTAAAAATGTTATATTTTTAATATATATGAATACATAACAAAATAATACAGATAAATATAAGGTAAATTTTTTACCCATGAATTTGACATAAATATTTCTAGACATTTCCAATAGATGCTGGAAATTTTCAAGTTTTTTTTAGACAAACTTTGTTGATATCACACTTAACTGGCAATAATTTTCAAATGGGTCTTATCATCTTTCAATGGGCCAGTTTTTTATTAAATGGATCAGTTTTATTATTGAGGAAATTACATGTTTTACAACTTTTTTAACCCCCGTTTTTAAAAATGCAGCCAAAACTTTTAAGATGTTTAAAAGTACCCTATTTTAATCTTTTGTTTTTAAAAATACCGTTTTTTATGTTTGACCCTAAATACCCATTTTAGGGTTTCATTGCTTTTCACTTATAGCCGACATTGTCTTCTTAGCTTATTTTGTTCTTCTTTTCTTTTTCGTTTCTCGACGGTAGCTCGATTCTCGACTTCTGAAAATTGATCATTGTTGCCACTTGCCATCGGTGCAGCTGTCGTTAGTGGAGGATCGGCAATCCAGTAGCAGTCGTATTTTCCTTTTTTCTCTCGCCATTGAAAGAACAAATCTGCAGTTTCTTATTCTTCGAAGAAAAAGAAGGTGAGTTTTTTTAATTTTCCGTTTATTTTTTGTTTTCATTTTGGTAGAAATGATTCCATTCATCAGATCTGTCATTTTAGACAGTTGATGAGTTTTTTTTTTAAATTTGTTGTTTATTTTTTGTATTCAGTTTGTTAGTAGTATCAAACATCAGATTTGTCATTTTGTTAGTAGTATCCATAGTGAGTTAAGCTTATTAGGCTTTTGATTCAACTAAGATTTTTGTGATGTGTAGACTGTGTATAGAAACGCAAACATCTAGTAATCTGTTTGGTCTCTCGGAAAATAGGATGAGAAATATCAGCAAAACGAAAAGGAGCGAAGAGCAGATTCATTCAAGCATAGAATAGCCACTTGATCATTTTGTTTCAATTTGGTTTACATACTTATAAAGCTTTTAATCCCTCTGGTTAATTTCTGGGAAAATAAGCAGCCCTGTTGGTATGGCAAGTAGACCTTTAGGCATAGGTTGTGGACTAGGTAAGTGGGAAAGATAAAATGGTGGTGATGGAATATATATAATAATCGTATAGGTATTATTTAGTGGGCACATAAATTAGGTATTACTAAGCTTTTGGTTTATTGATAAAATGTTGGGCATTCATCAAACATTTAGATAAAAAAAACAACTGTAAATTTTGGTTTATTGATTTTTCTTTTTTTTTTTTGAGTTTGGTTTTGGTTGGATCTCTATTTTTTGTTTTTTGCCAGGGTAAGTTGTTATGGACTTATGGTCGTATTGGTTGGTTGCTCTTTGTGGTGACTTATTTTTCAAATGTTCTTTAGATGTGGTTTCTAGTTACTGCACTGTTTTATATTCTTGACTTTCTTCCTTTGTTTGGCTTATGGCAAGGGCTAGTCAGGATTTTCAAATTAGTTTTCTTTCTGGTATCAGTAATTGGAATATGGAACTTGCTTCGGATTGCTAATCATTGGCTTAACATTTTGCTGGGAAATACTCAAACCTCTACACAAACTGCTCCTATAGAAGCCATTGCTGGAATATGGAACTTGCTTCGGATTGCTAATCGAGCTAGACTAGCAGTATCTTTATATTTCCATGGGTTGACAAAGAGGATGCAAAGGATTGATAGTGAATCTGAAGCACCTCCAAAAAGAACTAAATTGAAAAATGTTTCGAAATGTTATAAACGAAAAGGAAAAGTAGTTGTAGTTTGAAAATATATGTAAATGAGACCATATATTTTTTTAATGTCTTTTATCAGTTTGTATATGTACATATATTATTCAAGCTTAATCAGTCCTCTTTTTCTTACAATTTTATCCATTTTAGTTTGTTTCCCCACCTAACAGGATTTGATGATATATTATAATGGTTTTACAGAAAATTTTTGCTGGTGAGAAAAGATACTACCATGAGCATGGAACTAATTGGGGTGATAACAGAATTATATATATATCCCCTTTTTCTTACAATTTTATCTAATTAGTCCTCATCTGGCCACTATCGTCACTTTAATCACATCATTTTTGATAATGAATTAACTCTTATGGATTGAATTATTGTAGCAACACTTTTGCATAGCAATTTCTCTTTCAATCATTACTTTATGTAGTGATTGAAATGAACAAATACAATACTTTTTGGAAAAACGCATTATGTAAGAAAAGTTAATATTGAACTTTTGTATTTTCATATCACTGAGAATAAATTCAATTTAAATGGAATTAACAAAATTAAAACACACGGTTTGTTAATCTCGCATGAAATTATAATTAAAATAATTATAAAGCCTATCAAAATATTAAAAAAATTTTATATATACAATTATTTCAGACATTCAAAATATTATAAATTTATATTTTAACGGTTCTCGTATTAATAGGGATTGTTTAATTATGGCATCATTGAAGATAATTTTAGTTGAATAAAATTTTAGTTATGGAATTTGGTATACCAGGTGGTATACCGGTATATCGTCTGGTATACCAAAATATTGAATAAAATTTTAGTTCTGGAATTAGTTTTGGAATTTGGTATACCAGGTGGTATACCGGTATACCGTCTGGTATACCATAATATTGAATAAAATTTTAGTTCTGGAATTTGGTATACCAGGTGGTATACCGGTATACCGTCTGGTATACCAAATTCCAGAATACAATTTTAGTTCTGGAATTTGGTATACCAGGTGGTATACCTGTATACCGTATGGTATACCAAAATATTGAATTAAATTTTAGTTTTGGAATTTGGTATACCAAGTGGTATACCGGTATACCGTCTGGTATACCAAATTCCAGAATACAATTTTAGTTCTGGAATTTGGTATACCAGGTGGTATACCGGTATACCGCATGGTATACCAAAATATTGAATAAAATTTTAGTTCTGGAATTTGGTATACCAGACGGTATACCGGTATACCGGCTGGTATACCAAATTCAAAAAATTTATAATGAATTATAAATTTTAAAAAATATTAAATTGATTATTAATAGGGATTGTTTAATTATTATTTAAAAAAAATATATTGAGATAACCTCCTGTTAATTCCAAATCTTAAAACTTATATCCCCTCGTTATGTCATTGGATCTTCAAAAAATAGATTTTAGACATTTAAGAAAAAAATTAAAGACAGAAAAAACAAGGGATTGAGCAACATCTGAAACAAAGAACAACATGATGATTGATTTAAATAAGTTCAGAAAAGGCCAACGCATGCAGAGATGGGAAAAAAATTAAGAGAGGGGGAGACTGCAAATTAAGAAACCAATTATTAATAACATTAACAAAATCAAACTACAGAAACTCCATATTTACATCAGCTAATTAGAGAACTAATTTATAAACTACAAATTTAAGAGATTAAAAAAATTCTAAATACAATGTGAAGAATCTTAAAAAAAATGAAAAAAGAAAGTTATATGTTTTGACAGGATCACGCAAAAAATGGAATTTGCAGTTTTGATCATAGATCTTTAAAGGATTGGGAACCATACCAATAACCACACCCTGGTCACGAACGAGAACAGCAAGATCCTTGAATATGTCATTTACATGCCCAATTTGTTTTTGTATTTCTATAATGCCCTGATCTCTTTCATCTATTATGGCATCATTGAAGACAATTTCATTATCTAGCAGTACTAGCTCTTGCCTACATGTTTTTTCATCAACCATTTCTTGTTTCATTGAAGAAAGCGTTTCCATCCCTGATAAGGAAGAGCAGTGAAGCAACCATGTAGGTAGATATATATATATATATATATAAACAATTTTTGCTGATCCATTTTTTTCAACACATTTTTTAAATTAATTATAAATCCTAATTTTGTCATCGAACAAAAGCAGCTTTTTGGAATAAAGGCTGCCATTTAGATTCACCAGTGAAAAATCAGCAGCTATAAGGAAACAATCAGAACATGGAGAAAAGCAAATGCCAATGCCATAAATGCATGATCAGGGCTCATATAAACAGCAAATAAAATAGATGATCCTTCGCAGATAAAAGCAAAGGTTTGAGAAGCAAAAGAGAAATTGGAGAATTATGTTCGGGACCACCTCAAAAATAGACGCACCGGATCAAATTTCCCAACCAATGCTGAATCTGTCTCTTCGTCCACCTGCAAACATTTAACTCTTTTCAACCTTCAAGACTCCGAAGCCATCAAGGAATTACCATATAAGGGACAAGAACATAGCAACCAACTGGGTATATCATCAAACAGAACAGTATAACACCACAACATGGTGTTTAGTTGGAGAGGTAAGAAAGTAGAAGTGAAGTTTTTATACGAGTGTATAGCGAATGGAAGATTACGTGTTGAAGACAGTGAATCTACACAAACATTGCCAGCACCGAAAAGGGTTCCTTGCTTAATTATATGTCCAACCAATTGATACCTTCATCCCGTCCTATTAATTTTATAGTTTATTAACTCTTTTTCTGAGCATTTTTTTTTCTTTTATCATTATAATTCTGTGTATCCTCAGCTTGTGACAAAGCAGCTCTCTAAAGGGATTAAGTGAGAGTTGCTATTCAGGTTTAATTGCTAATTTCTTCTTTTTCACCTTTCCTAAACCAATCTTACAGATATATATATATATATATATATATATATATATATATATATATATATAACCGTATAAAGTGGAGGAAGAAAACAAATATATAAGAAATCTCATATTGGCATTTTGTCAAACATTTTGTTGGCAACAATTAAAATATAAGTTTTAACAGATTTCAAGCCATTTTGTTAATTCTCAAATTTCTGATAAGCATTTTTATCATAGAGAATTGCTTAATTTCAGTAAACTGCATAATTTTAATTATTGATATATTATTCTAATAAAGCTAAACTGCACTGGTTTTGCAGGCTTTGGGCACTCCAACACCGGGGGGGAAATAAGGTGCATGAAACCAAATTATACAGAGTATAAATTTCATCAAATTAAAGCACATTCTTGGCACAAACCTAAACAATCTAATTGCAGGCATTCAAAATAAAGAATTAAATAAACTAATAGAATGGAATTGGTAGACTTACTAAGAAGGAGGAGAGGAAATTGCAGGGAGACGGAATTGCATATTCAATATATCAAACAAAAGAAATGAAGGGAGATGAAATCAAATGAAGGAGATGCAGGGAGATGAATCGTAGCTTCATATCCGATTACCAAAGCTATCAGATGAAGAAAATAAGGTGAAAAAAAAAAAGAAAACGCAGAAGAAGGGAAGAAGACGATGTATTAGTTGGAATGAAAGAGAGTTTTAGTTAAATAGAGAAAGGGGTATTTTTAAAAGTGTAAATTTAAAAAAAAGGTAAATTTGAAAGGGAAAAAGCGGAAGTTGCATTTTTAAAAGTGGCTTCCTAATTTCGGGTAGTTTTGTGAAAATCCCTTTATTATTCTTCGTAAAACATCAGTCCGGCTCAGCCCAAAATCAAAATCTGTCTTCACCGCTCTAATTAGAATTAACAAACTTTACACGCGCCAGTTTATTCCGATGGCTACCTTTAGGCCTTTCTTGGGATAAAAAAATTAAAATTGCGAACACGTGGAATTCATTTATAAATGAATTTTATGTGAAATTTATTTATAAATGAATTTTTATATTTAAAATAAAATAATTAAAATATAAAATTAAAAATAAATTTTTTATTTTTATACTTGAAATAAATGAATAAAAAAAATTAAAACTAGATCCAATCAAAGGCCTGTTACTAAGAAGCTCACAAATGCCGGTTAAAAGCATAAGAAATAAGGCTGTTCGATCTGATATCACCTTTACCTGATTCGACGAGTTTGTCTGACACACTCCATTATTTTTTTTAGAGTAGATCAACTATTCAATAATATTATTTAACCTATACGAACTCTTATAAATAGCAAGTTCGTTATGTAAAACACACACTGCATCTCTCTAGATTTATTCTTATTCTCTATTTAAAGGTTTATTTCTCAAATTGCTAACTTAAATATCAGAGTGATAATGTCCAATATAGCCAAGTAGACTCAGGGCTCAATAGCTTTAGTCCGATCAGAATCTGCTATCCAAAGCTCATCGACCTCTCACTCTTTCTCATACGAAAATTTCTTTTCTCTATGAAAATTAATGACTTACCAATCATTTTTGTTAAAAAAATAATAATAAGTTGTTATTGTTGTTGTTATTATTCAGGATTATTTTATTTAATATTTATTACTTTGAATAATAACAATAACAATAAAAATAATGATGATAATATTTATTATAACCATGTTAATAATAATTAATTAAAATAAAATAAATTAAAAAAATTAATATATTTTTAAAAATCAATAAAAATTGATTTTAAAAAATAAATATTGAATTATTATTAAAAAATAAATGAATAAAAAAATATAAATTAATATATATATATTTGAGTAGTAAATGATGACAAAATTTGAAGATAATAATTTAGTATATGTACTACAATAAAAGTATTATAATTTTTTCAAAATTTGATCACTTAAAATTACGAAATTCATTTATAAATTACATTTATTTTGATGAAATTTGATAAATAAATAATAAATTTTATGAAATTTAATATCTAAAATTCAATTTTTATTTTTTTTATATTACAAATATGAGAAATTAGAATTGTAAATAAATTTTATAAAATTTTATTCGCTTTAAAATAAGCAGATTTATCATGCTAGAAACACCTCCACCCTCCACGTGTCCCTAATTAACCGCCATAAATCATAAACGCTACAAATATCGGACATTTGCCCTTTCTCTATTCTCCTTCGCTCTCACGCAAATATTCGATAAGCTCCGGAAAAAAAGGAAAGTTCAGTCAATTGATTCAGATTCGCCGGAAAATGCTGAGGCTCGCCTCGAAGAGACTTTTAGGGCAGGTGCCGGCTCGTCCTGCTCAGGTTCTGCCTCGTTTCTACCACGAAAATGTCATTGACCACTTTAATAACCCCCGCAATGTCGGAGCCTTCGACAAGAACGATCCCACGGTGGGTACCGGGCTTGTTGGTGCCCCAGCTTGTGGAGATGTGATGAAGCTGCAAATTAAGGTCGATGAAAAGACTGGAGAGATTATTGATGCTCGTTTCAAGACTTTTGGCTGTGGCTCGGCTATTGCCTCCTCTTCCGTCGGTACGGTTTTTTTTTTTCTTGGGACGGTGAGAAATCCTGTGAAACGCAAAATAAAATTGGGGCACAAAGCAATTCATTGGTATATTTGATAGCCTGTGAAACACAAAATAAAATTGGGGCATAAAGCAATTCAAACTATATAAATATTTTTAATTATTATGGCTATTCGCCGAAATGTTTTTGGAAATGCTTTTATTGATTAGATTGTTGAAGCTCATATAGTTTCAGCCTATTACTGGAGTTTAATTTAATCCCGTACCGTGTAATATCTTAGCTCTTGCTTTAATTAATCATCGTGGCGTGAAAGGTCTTCTTGATATAACGATCTCAATCAACCTGAATCTAATATTTATCTCTTTTTTTTTTTTCAGCTACTGAATGGGTGAAAGGGAAACCGATGGAGGAAGTCCTAACCATAAAAAACACGTGAGTTAGATTGCTTGCTTACTGATTTTGTATGTTTGTCGTTGTCGAACTTTATTGCCTATGCGTATTCGAAATGTGTGGATTAACTGCGATCAATCATTGAATTAATCATAATTCAATTGGACATACTTTTAATTGGATGTTTATAGTGTCTGTGAAGTACAATTGTTTTCTTGTATTTGATGATTTTGCATAGGTACAAGGTTAGTTTGTTCAGTTTTATAAAGAATTCTCTTAGTGTTTGCTATCAGAGATTAGACTTTGTGTTTTTTTTTGGTTTGGTTTGTGACCTTAACTGGTCATTTCACTATTCTCCCTCTGCAAACTTCTTGATACGTTTTCATCTTCTCTTAAACCTTATCTTTTTGAGTACTGAGTGTTAATAGCTTGTTGGTAGAGTGATTACAAGAGGTCAGGCGGAGGGCGGGATTTTTCCTTTTTGTGTTTGGGTGCATGCTTGCGGGGGGAGGGGGAGCAGGTATCTCATTTTTTTTTTATTTTTTTATTTTTTCCATGGCAAGTTGTGGAGCACCACAATGAGGTGATTCTTGAAGGTTAGAATATTGGTGGAAAAGAAAATCGTGGTCTCCACCTGCTACCCAGTGTTTTTATAATTGGTCTTGCTAATGGATTCCCTTCTTCTAACATTGTTCTATCAATGCTCCACTCCGGAATCACCCACCTCTGTTGGATTAATATTATAGGCTTTGACTAGTTTTTGCTGGAGTCATCATCCAACTTCTTTGATCCTATTTTATCTAGGTTAAGCACTTGATCGGTGCAATCAGCTAGACTCCTGTGGGAATCCAAGTATCCTGGATTACCATCCGCTTATTTGTGTGTCCCTTTGTTTTGTTGAAGAGCAGGTGAAACACACACTGTTTGGTCCTCTTCCTGTTTTTTTCTATGTCAGAGTGTCAAATGGTTCCTTGTACCCATATCCAATTTTTGGTTCTATTTTTCTGTATTTGATATCCATAAGTTCCTTGCATGAATGATTGTGGCTTATGCTTGTGACAGATCCATGTTAGTTTACCATGAATTTTGCAGCAGGATGTTTAGAGTCTCAATTAGCACGCAATAGAGAGAGAGTGGTTTTCTGTGATGAATAAATGACAATAATATGTGATGTTTTGAGTGGACTTTTTTTATTGAAGATATGTGAGCCACACTTTTATCTAATGGGAACTAGGTATTCTTCGTTCAAGTTCAAAACGCTCCTATGTGCTCTTTCATCTAGGTGAACTAGGTTCTCTTTATTCAAGTTCGAAACACTCCTATGCTCAATGTCCTGTCTTGGCTGTTTAAATTGGTGAATCGATGGTGTGAATGTCGGTAGTTTAGCCGGTGGAAGTCTCGAGGAACATAATTTTAGTTGTAGGTGATCGAGGGATTTTCATATAGTTCATGTTGTTGAATCCTTTTTGTATGACCAGTTTGACGATGGCTTGGGTCATTTGATGGGGGTGAATAATCTTCAGGTAGAAAATATTGTTGTTGGCATGTTTTCCAATTTCCACCAATAAACTTTTGTGTCCTATAGGACTACTTATATTCTTACATGTAATTTTCAACCTATTGATCTATTGCAGGGAGATTGCGAAGCATCTTTCTCTTCCACCGGTGAAACTTCACTGCAGCATGCTTGCGGAAGATGCTATCAAAGCTGCTGTAAAGGATTACCAAACAAAGCATGAGAAATCGAATGGCAACACTCCACCTGTGGAGCAAGCTGCTCAAGCTTGAAGTGTGTTCATGTTATATGATGATGAAAATGCCAACGTTCAATCTTTGTCATGTAGCACAATAAAGGATGTTGGCTGATCGCTAC
Organism: Excoecaria agallocha; assembly: GCA_037975025.1. Taxonomy (NCBI): domain Eukaryota; kingdom Viridiplantae; phylum Streptophyta; class Magnoliopsida; order Malpighiales; family Euphorbiaceae; genus Excoecaria; species Excoecaria agallocha. The sequence continues at coordinate 39,131,033 of CM075809.1, forward strand.
TGTACTGGGCTTGAGCCTGCCTAGGGAAGGGTTTATTAGAATGTTTTGATACTCTTACATGGTGCTTTTACTGTGAGGTGTATTTTATAGATACGAAACATTTGTAGTATTACTGCAAAACCGGTAATAATTCACACCCAACAGTGCCTAAAGGTATTTGTGATTATACTTCGGATCGTGCAATTGCGTCGGGCAGTCACAGTTCTCGCAGGTCATAGTTAGGGTTAAGTTAAAGATCTCTCAAAATCCCTCGGACTTTGAACGTGAGCATGTCTGCAAGTTTTGATCTTTAATTTCTGAATTGGTACGTTTAAATACTACTTTGAGGGATTATAGGGCGTTTTAGCTAAAAAAAAAAAATTTAAAAGACATATTGATGACAAAATAGTAGTTTTTCCTGATGTGCTATTGATGAAATTGTCTCGTTTTGGCAAAAATTGTAATTTCTTTTTATTCAAACCTAACGCAATTCCATTATCATATTCTGCTCATTGTGCCCATAATCATGGTAATTGGTTGAATAATATTTAGCTTTCGTACTTTTCTGATGATTGATCCAAAAGTTTGGGCTTCGATCTTTTCGATGATTATTGTTAAATCTATATTTGAACTAGATAGCATCTAATTTCTAATTTAGGATCTTTATTTTAGTATTGGCTACGGATAACATACTTTCTTTTACCATTTATTTCATCTTTCTTTTGTCTTCTTCTTTTCCTCACTGAAACTGCACTCTTTAATATCCGTTTACTATTCCATCACAGGAAGATTTACATAAAACAATCGAATATGAAGTCAAAAAGATTATAAATTGAATTTTGCATGTGAAGTCTCAAATTAGAATTCATTGGAGACTATGCATATATCATTGGAAATTTATAGAATCATTTTCTACCTACTTGCATTAACTTACGCCATACAGGAAAAAAACATGCATCTTGGTGAACTTTTGTTCTTCCGAAAATATTGACATCCTCGTATTTTAATATTTATTGCTAAAAATAACTCTATGTAAGTCTAAAAATAATCTTCTCTAGGAATGAGTAACCTTATACATGTTATAGATAAAGAAAAACAAATTAAAATTCCTTATTTCTGAACTCTTATGCAAAAGAAAAAAAAAACATGCATTAGGCTTAAAATTATATCAAAAACATATTTAATTCTAAATAAACTTATATAAAACTAAAATATCTTTGTGATAAATCCAACTATTATTTTAGAGCTTTGCATGTCCGGACTAAACCACGGTTATGTGATTAATTAAGTAAAACGCTATGTATGTTACAACAGTTAATACTGTTGCTACTAATGTTATCAAACATTAATGATGTTCAATTATTAATAGCATTCGTCAAACCGCTATATAGATGTTTTCGAGCTCTCAAGGATATGATTATTCTTTTCTTTCCTTTTAGAGTTTTTTTCTTTATACAAATCTTAATTTGATCATCGAGATGTTTCTTGTTGATAGAACTGGCAAATAGACGGATTAGATAGATTTAAGTTGTTGGGATTTTGCTGTATTTTTCTTATATCATATAATTAGGAAGTTGCAAGTACATGAGCTATTTGGAAAACTAGCACCTTTATCTAAGAATTACATATGCTTCTATTCCATCGGCATACTCCAATCAGTATTTACTTGGTACGTATAAATACGTATATGATATGCATTTTTATTTTTCCAATCTTGTATACCGTACTGTTTGCTTTCATATTTTTGCAAGTTTTTAATATATATGTGTATTGATAATTTGACATACTTTTTGAATTGTGTAAAATTATAAGTATTTTGAAATGACTATAAAATGGTGATGTTATATTTTTATGGAAAACACTCATTCTTAGATTCCCGAACTTTCACGTTTTTCTGCATTAAGCCTTTGTATAAAAAAATTACATATTAGGATCTTTTATTTTTAATTTATTCAACAGTAGATCCTTTTGCTTTTGATTTATTTCATATTCAGTTCTTATGCTACGGAGTTAATGAATGTGAACAACACATTCCGTCATATAAGGACTGAATGTAGAATAAATAAAAAGTAAAAGTATTTAATGTGACACTAAATGAAAAAAAAACGTGAAAGTTCAGAAACCTAAGAATGCGTTTTGTCTATTTTTATTTATTCAGAACTAATAATATATGATGTATAAGTAAATATATATTTTAAAAGCAAATTAAACCATAAAAATAAAAATATTAACAATAAATTGTGATCAATAAATTAAAGTATTTATTATATATATACACTTTCTTTCGTTATTTATAATTATTGTAATAATTTAAATTTTATAGTTTAATTTTTATAATTTTATAATAAAATTATCAACTGTTTATAATTTTTATTGATAATTACATATCGCTATCCGTATTTTATTTTTTTTTAAATTTGCAGTATTTTATACGTGTATTCATATTTATACAATCATAAACTCTTATCACTTTTTTTTAAACAATAAAACTAAAATTGTACATATGTTAATTATAATATTTCTTACATTTAAATACTAGAATTATTAAGTTACTAATTACCGGCTTGTTTCAATTTGAATGGTTGGTTTGCAATTTTTCAATACGAAATTATCAGTACTTCATTTTTCTTTAATTTTAAACATCAATTCTAACTATTACCACGTAAATTAAAAAAATAATTAGTACATTTTAATATTATAAAAATATTAATAATTGATCATATTATTATTTTATTAATTAATATAAAAAATAATAGCAAATTTATAAATGCATCAGATATGACTAAATAAGAAAAAAATTGCTCTAAATATTTTTTTAATCCTGAAAAATTCATTATTTTTTTTAATCTGAAAAAACTCGAACCATTTATAAAGCGGGCGCGAAAGGTTAACCGCTTGGGTTCGTCTCAATTGGATCGCGCGATGCTCCCGTGTATTCGTCGTACAGATATCGCAATATCTACTTCATTGAACACTAAAAGGCGACAAATCAATCAATTGTTTTATAAATTCCGAATCTGTGTATGATACTGTTCTAGCTCGCAAACGCAGCCCTATTTTCTCGCTAAAATCAACTGCTTGTTAGCTAATCTTCATCAAACAGAAAGCTCCTTTAGGTCTGCATTTTCTCACACTCATCTTCTTCTTCATATTTCTTTGCGTATCTGTTTGTCTCAATTCGACGAAATTGCTATTGCCTCCACTTCACCAAACCCAAATGTATGTTTTTTTTTTCAATTTCCTTGATGCGCTCGTTTGACTATCTAGAATTTTTTATTATCCTCGTTGACTGTTATTGTATTTGACTTATCAGTTTGAAATTTGTAAATTTGTGATTGGTGGAGTTTTGAAGTAAGTTTGTTTCCGATCATTGAATACGAGCGGTATTTGGGTCGAATTTAGATGCAATACTAGTTCTATGCTTTTTATGCTGAAATGGTGGGCCTAATTATTCGTTTTTCATTTTTCTCTTTTTTGGTTGGTTGATTGTTGAATTTCTTTCTATCCTTTTCCTCAATTATTTTCAATGAGCGAGTCTGATTGTATAATGAGTTGCAATTTTTAATGATATTTAATATGCAATTTCGTGTTTTTCTTCCCTACTCATTTGGCTAAATTGCTAGTAAATATATAAAATTTCATGTCTTTTTTTTAGTACAGGACAAGTGACCAAACCAGCGTCTGACCCTAAAATCTTGTGGGTTTTATGTATTGGTTAGGCAGCAGGTGGTGAAATTTTGTATTTATGGCTGGTTTAAAAGAGGACCCAGTTCTTGGAAGTAACGATAGAATAGAAAAAGAGGGAGAAGCTGAGATTAAGGAAGCTGTTATAGACAAAGTGAGAGAGGAGGAAGGACTAAGTGACAAAGATATGGCTCCAACTACTGGTAATTCCATTCACAGGTCAGGTTCCAGACCCCAGCTAGACCTTAGCAAGGCTGCAATTCAAGCGGATTCTGAGGATAGAAACCCCACGATTCTTTTGCCTAATCAATCTGATGATATATCCCATTTGGCTCTTGATATTGGAGGTACAACATATAATTCAGCTCCTAGAATTCTCTTTTTGCTTGGTCATTCTTTTTGGTGGGTTGACTCTGGATGGGGATTGTGCTTTGACTCAATTGGTCTTAGAATTTGTTTTGTTTTATTTTTAATTATTAATTGTTTATTTGATGCGGATGTTTAGGCTATATGGAATGTTTCTAGATTTTGTTTTAGTTCGTTTTCCATTTCATGCACTCCATTTTTCCAACTACCGTCTCCTTTTTGATCCTGTTACTTCATTTAAGAAAGTGTTCTGGCCCTGTTCTTTTGTACATTTGACCCTTCGTTCTGTTAATTAACTTTATTGGGCGGGACAAAATTATCCACAGAAAGATTTATGTGAAGTTCTTGGACTACTGGAATCAGTAATGAGGTTATGAATTTAAAATTTGTAAATATGCGTTTGTTATAGTATACATGCTGGAATGTCCTTTGTTCCTTCTTTCCCTTCATTTCCATCCAGAGTTTGAAAGGTTTTTTTTTTTTTTTTTTTTCATCTTGAGCCAAAAGTACATGCAGCATCTATGTTTGTGAATTTTAATGATTAACTCTCCATTTAGTATTTAATTTCTTTGCATCATCATTTAGATTGGCAGGTCGACTTTTGACCAGTAATAAATTGCCTATTCTTTTAACTGTGTGTGGTTTTTTTAATAGGCAAATGTTTATCAAGTTGCATTCTTAATTTACATATGGCTAAATTCTGGAAGTTGTTGATGTCAATCTCTTTTATGGGCGTTTTCTGATGGTTCATCTGCAGGATCCCTTATCAAGTTGGTATATTTTTCAAGACATGAAGATCGATCAATAGATGATAAAAGAAAGAAGACAGTCAAGGAGAGTTTAGGAATTTCTAATGGTAATAGGAGAAGTTACCCTGTTCTTGGTGGACGGCTCCATTTCGTGAAGTTTGAGACAAGCAAGATCAATGAATGCCTAGACTTTATTTACTCCAAGCAGCTTCACCATGGAGGTAAATATTTGAATTATGTTTTTATCATTCTTTCATCTCCATTTCTCATGCCATATATTGTTTAGTAGTAGTTTAATGTCCTTTGTGTATATTTGGCTACTTTCAGGTTTCCAGTTTTCTTTTCGCTATGTTCTTCTCTTCTTTTGCTCTTGACCAGTAAGAACAGTTTTTTCTTTTGGATAGGAATTGATTCTCATAGTTGGCTGTCTGAGAGCCCACCCAATCACAGTGCCGTAATTAAGGTAGTCTTTTTAATTGTATGAGATCTACATGATCTGATTAGAATGGTCGTTACGTCCCACTTTCATCCTGATTATGCATATAGTGTAAAGCAGGTTACAATTATAACAACAGAAAGGGAAATTAGAGCAAAATTTTCCTTGCAGCCTTTGCAATTTCCTCACAGGGACCACAAAATATTTGTCAGAACCAGTTTTTGATTAACATAGATTCTTCTGTTCACATATTCAGATTCTCTATTAAGTTTATGTATGTTTTCTGGTTATATTATTAGTTAAGCCTATGTACACCATGGTTATTGGATTTTTGTGAGACCCTCTTGGGAATTTATTTATTTATTTATTTTTAAAACAAGGGTTTGGGAGATGAACTGAAGAAAATAAAGAGAAATAATTGGAATATTTGGGGCCTGAGTCAAAAGAACCATAACCGGCTGAACAGAAGAGAATGCTGAAAAGTAGACAACTGTTTTGGTTCAGATTCCCTCGGTGATTGGATTATAAAAGACAGGAATGTCTTTGTGATCAAAATCTCAACGACAAATCGACTTTCCATGCAATCACATTAGGATTATTTCTAAAAGGTGCTTTGCATTATAGAATGACATTCTTTTATTGCGCCTTATGGTTTTTACAGTTTTTCTCCTTGTCATATCTTCCAAAAGCATTAATTTTTACATAGTTATATTATAGTTGCTTTGCTTCTGGTTTCTTAAAAATTACAAATAATTCTTGCTTCTCTTGTTATGATTTTAGTAATGCAACCCCTAGTTATCAGTCTTAAAATTGTTAAAACTTCACAAATTATGCCTCAAATCTTCATGCTTTGCCAGTTCTTTTCCACTCATAAAATTATGCTTCTATTAACTAGTTGATTTTTCTGAAAAGGCCACAGGTGGTGGGGCTTACAAGTTTGCGGACCTCTTTAAAGAAAGGCTTGGGGTTAGTCTTGACAAAGAGGATGAGATGGACTGCCTTGTGGCAGGAGCAAATTTTTTGCTCAAGGTGGATTTTTCCTTTGCAATTTCTTTAATCATTATGAACCCAGTGCTGTTTCTGGTTTGAACTTAGCTTTTGGTTCTCATTGTGGTTATATTATAGTATTTTCTTGTTTTGGATACTACAGGTTAGGTGTTCCTCTTGCTCTTAGCCTAATCTACCTCGTTATTGCAATCACTCAAATAGCATTAAATTTATCAATCTTCAGAAATATTACAATTGGATACCACTTCCATTATCTGTCGTAGAATAATATGACTTTTTTTCCCCCTAGTTTTGTTACCACAATCTTCTGTCTTTTTGTTTTGATAACCATGGAGGCTTATGTTAGACTTGCATGCTTGTGGATCTGGTGTTAGTATTATCAAGGTAATTGTATCTCTTCCTCCCAGTTCTCCTTGAGAGCTCAGTATTGTAAAATTTTGTAAGGATCATTTTGCTTTTTGTTTGGCATAGGTTGATGGGGATGGGAAGTTTGAGCGTGTTAGCGGTACAAATGTTGGTGGTGGTACGTATTTGGGCTTGGGAAGGCTGCTAACCAAGTGCAAGAGGTTGCTATCAAATCTAAGTCACTCCTATCTGTTCTATATTGAGAAGTTTTGTTAAGTTATACCTTCATTCATATCCTTTTAGTTTTGATGAGTTGTTAGAGCTGAGTCAACGGGGAGATAATAGGACAATCGATATGCTTGTTGGTGACATTTATGGTGGAACTGATTATAATAAGGTTTGTATTGTGCTGTCAATCCTGGTTCCATTTTGCCATTCACTGGCAGCATAACTGCAATGCACATTGGCTCTATGAATTAGCATAAAACTTATAATGGTTTTGTCCCAATATTTATGCTGACATCACAGCTCATTATTGAATCATACATAGATTGGTCTTTCGGCATCAACAATTGCATCTAGTTTTGGCAAGGCTATTTCTGAAAAGAAGGAACTTGAAGACTACAGACCAGAAGATATTTCCCTTTCCCTCTTGCGAATGATTTCATATAATATTGGGCAGGTTGAGTAGTGCTATACACTCTTTTTAAATTATTTTTTATTGTGATTTCTTTTAGAAAATAACGTACTGGACATGCATTTGATATATTTAGTTTTTTTAGCATTTGAGTATTTAGCTTTTATATCATTCTTGTTAGTTTTTGGAACATATTATTGATGACAGTAACCTCTTAACATTAGTTAGAAAATAAGAAGCATGGAGCATTTGATAACTGGAGTAATTTGTATATTGGAACTATGGAGTGGGTTGTCAGAATAACAACCTACAATGCCTTAGGGCAGAAAGCACTATTTTTGTCCCTTGATTTTAGTGCACAGAACTGTTAGTATTCAAAGGAATCATTGTGCATTGACTAATTTCCAACCAAGAGAAATATCATGAAACTGATTGTTGCTGCTGCGACCTCATGTGGAAAATGGAAGTAAAAAAAACAGTGTATCTTGTCCTTATTGGAGATGACCTGTCATTTATGTTTTTTAATTATTAAATTACAGATATCAAATCTCAAAAAAAAAAAAAAAATACAGATATCAGTGATCTGTTACATAATTGTTTGTTTGCCTTTTTTTTTTTTCAAACCCATTACATGATTGTTTTTTGTTAAGTGCTATTTCAATGTACTTCCTTGGCATAGTTGTCTGGCAGGATCATGTCAGATATATAGTCACATAACTGGCATAGTGTGTTGATCATTTCCTCTCTGCAGATTGCGTACTTAAATGCACTTAGATTTGGGCTTAAGCGAATCTTTTTTGGAGGTTTTTTTATAAGGGGTCATGCTTATACAATGGACACAATTTCCTTTGCTGTTCATTTCTGGTAAGTTTTATTAATTTCAGTGTTAAGCTTTCCATAATCTTGATTATGAGAATAATATTTACGCTTTTCAGTGAAAAGCATTTTGCTTCTTTGCCATTTTATTCTATGAAGGATGATCAGCTATATCTATCACTATAATTATGTAAACAGATTCTAAATTTATATATTGTCCAGGTCAAAAGGGGAGGCACAAGCAATGTTTCTGCGGCATGAAGGTTTTTTGGGTGATTTAGGTGCATTTATGAGCTATGAAAAGCACGGGCTTGATGATTTGATGGTTCATCAATTAGTTGAGAGGTTTCCGATGGGTGCACCATATACTGGTGGAAAAATTCACGGGCCTCCACTTGGAGACTTGAATGAGAAGGCAAGTGCAGTTGGATTTGGAAAAAAATTATTTGATTGAGAACACTTTTGAAAGTGATAGGTCTGGGTAAGGAAATTAAAAAAAAATTTAAAAAAAAGTCTAGTGAAACCAAAAAATACACAAAAAAAATGGTTAAACTAATCAATTTGGCTGCTTAGAGTTTCATTTCATAAAACTGATTGCTGGAAAATTGAGTCCAGGTACATATATGCTGAAAACTATATTTAGTTATTTAGACATTATACCTAAATATTCATTTTGACACCTCTCATTTTTTGAACTATAAATACTTCTGAAGTTGAAATTTCCTTTAATGGGTAAACAATTAATGTAGGAATTAAGAATTATGCTAATGATTCTTATAAGCAATAGATTATAAGATAAAATTATGCATAAAAAGTCCCATTAAATAGAATCCTACTGCTGAAAAGTATAAGGCTATTGTTATGGGCGGAATTCCTTCTAGTTTCGGTATCAACCAAATACTGGGACAAACAAAGCATGGGAAAGAAACTGCAAATGGAATTTGAAATAATACTTTGATGCAATTTTGAGTATTATAATTGTTTAAAATGATTGTTTCTCAGGATGGAAACATGAACTTTAACAGCTGGTATTAATTTAAAAAAAAAAAAATTGTGCAGGCCACATTCTTTTTAGTTCCTGAGATTTCTGCATGGGGGCAAAAATAAGAAAACCATGCAATTTATGGTATCCTTTGTTGCTTCCTGTAAAGCACATGAAATATAAAAAATAGACCACTTTGGTGATTATTTGGAATCTTTTACTTTAATTTTATTTCAAATATCATCAAGGAACAGATGCTTTAATCAGGCATAAGCATCAATTCAAAGGAAAAGGAGGTACTTAACAAACCAACTAAATTGGCTATTAAAGATGAAAAATTTTCCTGCCTATTGATGGTTAACCACAAAATTTTCGAAGTTGATATGTGATGCTTCTGTTCAACTATATTACTCAACAATTTCATGTAAGCATATTTTTTCCTTGTTTTCATTTTCGGGCACTAGTAGGAGCTGTTCAAGCACTTTTCATCCGGAGTCTGATTTACAGTTCGATGCTCTTCATTGACTAGTGCAGTTGTGATCATGTCTCCTTTTATTTTTTTTCTTTATTTCTTTTTTGTTTTATTTTTTCAATTTTTACTGTTCAGAAAGTAATAAGTTACTGATAGTGGTTCAGATTACAGATGAACTTTTCTGTCACTTCTTAGTTCAACAACAGGTGCAAATGTTTTTTGGGAATTTTAACATGGATGCTGAGTTCCTATGTAACATATTGCTGTGTATTATAGATTCAAACGTTTGGTTCTTTCAGGAAATTTAATTTGGATTCTGAGTTCCTATTTGACCTTATGCACTTTTTTTTTTAATTGTTGATTCAAATGCAATCAGATGTTCTTTTGGAATTTTGTTATAGATTCTGAGTTCAATCAGCCTCATATGTTATTTACCAATGATTAAAATGCAGATTTCGTGGATGGAAAAATTTTTGCTGAAGGGAAATGAGATTACAGCTCCTGTGCCTATGACTCCTCCTGGAACCACTGGGCTTGGGGGCTTTGAAGTCCCTTCATCCAAAGGGGGTACTCTGCGTTCTGATGCAAGTGCATTAAATATTGGTGTTCTTCATCTTGTACCCACCCTGGAGGTGTTTCCTTTGTTGGCAGAACCAAAATCGTATGCGAAACTTTATGCTAGTTTTGTTAGCTGATCTGTTTGCACAATTAACTGCATGAATCCCACTCACTCATGATACTCCTGAATTGTTATATCTAATCATTGTACCCAAAGATAATTGGAATCTGAAAATCATGGTTTTTGGTTTGTTTCCTGTTAACATGCAGCTGGCTGCATTTGGGTACTCAATGAAGTCAATGGCTGTTGCTTCAATCTGAAAAAAATTGTTGCAATATAATTCAGCATATATTTATTTAACCCATAATCTATAGTTCATGTCTCTCTGATTTACTAAAGGGAGTACTGAATTGCATTCCATCAGGTACGAGCCAAACACCATTGACCTCTCAGATCACAATGAGCTAGAGTGAGTACATACTGCACTTATTTTGATAATTCCTGACAAAATTTAATTACCATATCAGTCAGTCTTTATTTTTACCATATCAATAAATTGTATGGTTCCACTGCTCATCTTGGTGTACTAATATAGGTATTGGTTCACTGTGCTGTCTGAGCATTTGTCAGATCTTGTTGATAAGGTATGGCATTGATATTCTCATAAGAATCCTCATCTGTCACTTTTCCTCATGGATACATACCGGGACACTTCTACATAGACATGTCAGAAATGCACATACATGTGCTTGTGCACACCATCAAGTGGCTCAAATATTTAAATACACTATTTTTATGATTTATGAACACCTAAAATGTTGTAGAGCAAATGGAGAGTTTAAAAAACTTCGCATTATTTGATTTAGTAGAGCATCAACTAGGTAAGTCTTGGGAATGGAATTCAGAGGATAGTTCCTTGGCATTTACACAAGGTGCCTACTTCCATACCTTATATGGGCAATACTTTAGCTGAGAGCTTCCACCCCCACCCCCCTTCTTTCTCCTTTTCTTTGCCACTGTTATTCTCATGACATTAAGAATTTAAAGGGAAATTTGGTAGGCAGTGGCAAGTGAAGGCGGAACAGATGATGCCAAAAGAAGGGGCGATGCTTTCGCACGCGCATTTTCTGCTCATTTGGCAAGGTAGTCCTACCATCTAATAACTTTGTGAGACATATTACTAATGTTCTTTTTACCTTCTAAATACAGGCTGTGTAACGACTAATATTTTGAAATTAGATCTTTTAGGATTATCAGTTTATGGTGCATCAGTGTCAATATCGATGTGCTTGTGGCATGTAAGATAGACAATGTCAATGTTCAGCTAATGGATAACATGTGCTTTGTTGAATGTTCTGCACATCTCATTCTTTCTGGACAGAGGTGTCTTTTAAATCATCAATTCACAGAAATTAGGAAGCATCATCTCATTTTGCTGGTTATATTAGTGTTTAGGTTATTTTGAAGATGCTAGTATGCTACATTGCTTAAATCATGCGAGTCTTTTCTTCTTTATTGGTTCTCCTGCTTCTTACTCTGAACACCCATAGAGACAATGGATTGTTTTTTCATTTGGAATTTCTCTTGACAAATTTTATCCATGTCAATAGGTTGATGGAGGAGCCTGCTGCATATGGTAAATTAGGTTTGGCCAATCTTTTGGAACTAAGAGAAGAGTGCTTGAGAGAGTTCAACTTTGTTGATGCCTATAGAAGCATAAAACAAAGGTAATCTCAGTATGCTGTAACCTCCTGTAAGTTTGAAGTGAATATAGTTTTTGGCAGATTTCTATTATGACTTAATTTTTGTTCCCCTTCCACATTTTCGTTCATCACATCTATGTATTGCAAGTAGTCTATCTGAGCATCAAAATATGCTCCTACATATGGTCATAAAATTACATTGAAGATGCATCTAGAAAGTTTACTTGAATGTTACGTTCTAGATAAATTCCTTGAAACAATTTAAACCATTATAAATCAAAGGGGGACATGCCCGGAAAAAAAAAAAGATACTTCCCCTGAATTATGTGACTGATTTTGGAATTTTTTTTTTTACTTAAAGTTTTGTTTGTGAATATATTGCATCTCCAGCCTACGACCATAAACTTTGTGGCATTAATTAATTTGTGGTTTTTGGTCCGCTGCCTACATGTGTGGCTTTTGAATCTTACAGGGAAAATGAGGCATCACTTGCAGTATTGCCTGACTTGCTGATGGAGCTTGACAGTATGATAGAGGTATGCATAATCAAGATGTTACTCTTTTGTCTTTCATTATGCTTCATCAGAAGGAGAGTATAGTTCCTACATCCCAAATGTAATTTCTTGTAATCATGAACTGCCTAAAACTTCAACAAATATTGCATTTCTTGTAATCAATTTATTGTATGAAAATAATAAACTTCAATAGAGACTTTGGACCATCTTTTTTCCCACAATTTTACCGCTTTACTTGGCAACTCTGTTATGCCTGAAAAATTCTGTCTTGCAGGAGACACGATTACTCACCTTGATTGAGGGTGTCCTAGCTGCAAACATATTTGACTGGGGTTCTCGTGCCTGTGTGGATCTCTATCACAAAGGAACAATTATCGAAATTTATAGAATGAGTCGCAATAAGATGCAAAGGCCTTGGCAGGTAGGTGGAGAGTGGAGAAAAGATGCGTACTCTGTCCCCCCATTTCCCTTGTTTGTAGCATATTTTGACATAATTTCCATATTTTGACTCGTTTCTAGGTGGATGATTTTGATCTTTTTAAAGAAAGAATGCTGGGTTCAGGAGATAAGAAGCCACAGCCACATAAGAGAGCTTTGCTCTTTGTGGACAACTCAGGGCCCGATATTGTTCTAGGCATGCTTCCCCTTGCACGGGAACTCCTTAGGCGTGGAACGCAGGTTGGTTCTCTATGCTGCCTGTGAAATCCTTTTAAATCATCTTTCTGCTTTTAACATCAATTTTATTTGCTATTTTGTCTATTCTAGGATGTTTAGTGCTGGGCAAAACTTTCATTGTGAGCCAAGACATTTCTTTGATTTATTATCACGTAATAAGTTTCACTGGTATGACTTTATTTTTTGCAGGTCGTTTTGGTAGCTAATTCCCTTCCAGCGCTAAATGATGTTACTGCTATGGAGTTACCTGATATTGTTGCTGAAGCTGCTAAGGTTTGTCATTTGCATGATGGTTTGATCCTTTCCATCTTAACCTCTAATATGTGTTTGTTTTACCATCTGTTTTTATTAGACAATGAACTGAATGTGGATTGTATCCAAGAAATTGATGCTGGTGATGCCATGTTACCTTAAAATTATTCTCGATGATGTCACAATGAAAATAAACTGATTCTCTTGGTCCGCAGCATTGTGACATTCTCCGCAGAGCTGCTGAAGCAGGAGGCCTGATTGTGGATGCAATGATCAACACCCTAGATGCTTCAAAAGAGAATTCTTCCTCAGTTCCCTTGATGGTTGTTGAGAATGGGTGTGGCAGCCCATGCATAGACTTGAGACAGGTCAGCTCTGAGCTTGCTGCTGCTGCACAGGATGCTGATTTGGTATGATGCCGATCCTGTCTTCTAATTGCTGATTAAGCATTGATTTTGCAGGGATAAATGCTTATTTATAAATTTACTTTCCAATTTCTTGTAGTTTTGGCTTTCCTTTTCTTTTTGAGAACCGATTGTTTGAATGTGACTTTATCTACTTGAGAGACCATGCAACTATATCCAAATTGTGTTTTTCAGATTATCTTGGAAGGGATGGGAAGAGCTATCCATACCAACTTCAATGCTCGCTTTAAATGTGATGCTTTAAAGGTAATATACACTTGCACCACCACCACCACACAATCCCACACAATGAGTGTCTTTCGGGATGTGAAAGATGAAAAATAGTCAGTTTCTTATCTCATCGGTTAGACTATAAATGAATGCCTATGCTCATTCATTAAGTCTCAGTCTTCTCAGTGTCCTTCCAATTTTTAGATCAGACATATAGGCTCAGTTGAACCTGAAATAATAGGCTTTGTCTTGTTTATTTTTTAAGTTTTCGTATGTTATTGTGTCTCTGGATACTCCATGTAACAATTGTTCTTTGCTTTGCAGCTGGCAATGGTGAAGAATCAGAGATTGGCTGAAAAATTGATTAAAGGAAACATATATGATTGTGTTTGCAGATATGAACCGGCTAGCTAAGGCTGCATATGGTAACATTTTTTGTTTTTTAAAATCTATAAACTGTTTTTAGTTTTTGTTGTTTGTTTTTCAAAAACCGTTTTTCTATTTATTTTTCAAAAAATGTTCTAATATCCATTAATACATATTATACATATATATAATCTAATTATTAATATTGAATAATAAATATTTAATAAAATTCAAAATTTAAAATCTATTACATTAAAAAAAATCATCATAATAAGAAAAATCAATCACTGTTTAAGAAAAATACACCTCTCAAGTGCCAAATTTAAGTATCAACTCATGAAGCTTAAAAACAGATGCATTAAACATAATCAGTGCATTACATGTTGCAGATACATTAAATCTTATATGAATAAACCACAAATGCAAGCACATTGGGGTGAGCCAGAATCTGAAAAAATGCAGGAAGGTAGGAATAAAAGAAAAAGACCTGCATCGATCAAAATACGAGAGTCAATTAAGGTGACAAAAGGATCCATTTATAAACTTGTATTATTGGTACTGCACAGTTAATTTGGATGAAACTTGTAATATATCTACAAAAACAGATGCTCTTGAAAGCAATTAGTTTATGATGCATGCGAAACTCTAGGTACATATTTTAATCTTTAGTCTACAATAAGATGTCTGAATGCAATCTAAAGAACATCCAGTCTTATTTTGATGTCTTTAACCTAGAAATATACTATTTTCCTTTACAGATTTGAACATTGAAAGCACCAGCCAGAATTACATATTAGACATTTATGCAGTTCTAGAGTTAGTATAATATAGGAAATAATCTAAATTATGAAGATAAGTATAATTATATTCTATCACCTAACGATCAAATCAAATAAATTTAATATAATTAATCTTATACGAACGTGATGATCTTAACCTCACTTTAAGTGTCAGCAATCATAAAATAACATGAACAGTTAAGAAAATTTGTGCCTGGGGTTGGCCTAAATTAAGTCTGAAATACAACCCTAGTAAGTTACAAATTAAAAGAGATGCTTAAGCAGAAGGTTAAAATTAAGACACTTAGTGATTTCGACAGGAAAATTAAGAATGAATCAGCATAATAACGTAATTAGCACAGTGTTAAAATTGGATCCACAGTGACTTGTACTTCAAATATATAAAAAATACAGTGTAATGCATTGGAAACTTAATTAGTTCGGTTGCAAGGGAACCTACGCCAAGCTTAATTGTCATGCATATACATGTATTTCTTGCTCAAATTGGGTTGATATACTCATTAAACAATTGGGTTTATATATATATATTGCATTCAAAATTTATTAACACCTGCCAAAAATCTCAATTTGTTGTGCTCTTTCTAGCCTGTCACGGTGATTGATCATTCTTCCTCTCATAACCAACTAAACCTCCATAGTATTATTCCCCACCTGTATGTGGTTTGTTATCTAGGATCTTCTTATGCTACTTACAGCTACTCATTCTCAATCTAGCTTCACCAACTAGAAAATTCCAACCACTAACAAGATTCTTGAAACTCAATAAAACAACTGTTTGACAAACAACAACTCATTCACGATGATCATGAATTTAGGTGGGAAATAAGAAGAAAGACCATGTTTTCCCTGGTTTTCTATCATAATCAAATCAAACAGGCATATTATGCTATCCAATCAGCATGCAAGTTCTCAAACAAGAATATAGGTGCTGTGCTAGACAGCAGTTCGAGCACAGAAGTCTTTCTAGATATCTGATATGGCAGCAATAGCAGCTCTTTGTAACACTCGATCTCAAGTATTTTGAAATTTTGGGCGCTATATAATACATAAGTGATTTTCAGCATTAAGCACTACATGTCAAGAGTCCTAAGAAGGAATAAAAGCACATGCCAAGGAAAAAAAAGTTTTGTTTTCGTAGATGGATGAAATTTTTAAAATGTGGCAATTAATGTCAAGATGCTTCATCCATAAAATTGGCATGATGGGTGTGCTGGAGAAATAAAACCTCTCAATCAATGTGGCAATCAATGTCAAGATGCTTCATCCTCTCATGAAAACCAAATTATGAAAACCAAATTAGCAGCTGCATGAAGTGCTGCCTTATTATTACATCATAGAATAATGGAAAGATGCAAAGGAACCTACAAGTCATGAAGTATATACATAGCTAATCCATTTGAAGCTCACATACCGTTGCCACCATACTTCTATACTACCTTTAATTCAATAATAGCTTGATAGAAAGGCCTAAAGAATGACATTCGTTTAGATACTTTGATGACATGAAGTGCACACTACCAGTAATTAAGTAGTTTGAGGACTATGGATATACTGACTCAATTGATGCATCACAAAGGAAATATCAGGTAAAACCACTCTCTACATGTAATTTTGGATTTGAATTCTACAGTACCTCGACACAGGATCAGTGCCCTTTCCATATAGAAACAGAGCATGCACAATACCCTCACTAAAAAAAAATAAAAATAAAATAAAAAAACGATGGAGAAACAAGCAGCAGTAAGCAACATTAAAATCATTTATTTTTATAGAATTGAAATGAATGGAATCCAACTATTTTGCTACTAATTTGGTTCATGCTCTGCTTAAATTCTTATGAAAAATAGTTAAGCTTCTGTTTTATTTTATGAAAAAGAAAATTCTAAATCAAAAATTTATTTCTTGCTTTTGCTAGTTATATTAAATTTACTTTTAGATAAGAGTTTCACCAATAAAAAATGAATACATTCACAACCTCTATCAATTTCAAAAAAAAAAAACAAAAAAACAAAAACCATAGAAAAACACAAAGAAAGGAGGATGCTAACCTTTAATCGACTGTGAAAAATTAGAAGTAGATGATAGGCAGCAGCGGATGATGGCGGCAGTTAGCAGCGGACAATGACTGGTAGGCGGTGGCAGATGAGACCACACTCAAAAAGTGGGCCACGATGATGAAGCTCTCAAAAAAAAAAAAAAAAATTTCTGTTGGTTTTGGCAACTAAACCTAAAATCCTCCTTTTGTGGATTCTTATTTTTTGTTTTAGATTAGAAAAACACTTCCCATAGAATTTTACAGAAACTAAAACACAAATATGAAACCAAATGAATTTTTTTCTTTTTCAAAAAAAAAAAAAATTTTGAAATTGCAACGTTTCCTAACAAAGCCTAAAGAAATTATCAAAATGTTTTTTACTTGTGCTGCAGCTGTTGCATAGAACAAAAAGAAATTCGAGACATGACTGTTGAGATTGATATGCCAATAGTATATGTCAGCCATGCTCTGGAAAGATCTTTCCAAATTCAATCATATTAGTAGGGATTAAAAACAAAAAGAAGGAAAAGGGCATTATGGCTCATTAGTCTTCAGTTTCTAGGCGTTGTTTTCTTCTCATTGTGCTTCTGCTGCTGTTGCCTAAGGATGAGCCCCTTGTAATGGTCCATTTCCGGTGATTGAAAAATGATGCTTCCCTTGGAAAAATTAAAATCACCATCTTCCTTCCAAGCTAGATGATTCAATGTTGTAACTCAGCCAACTTAGGCTGCGGCAAAGCACCGTCACATTAAAGCTGTATCCTATTCCTATTGTTGCCTTTTTCACCTTTTTTTTTTTTACTCTTTTTGTTTTTTCAAAAACTGGCCCTAAATATTTTTTTAGAAAATATTAGAAAAAAAAAGGAGTTTTTCAGGAAATATTTATAAAATTAGAGTGAGTTTCAGTTTGCTGGAGAATTAAATGTGAAATTCAAATATCTCATACCATACCAATTTAAAAATATTATAATTAATTTAGTCACGACATTTTATTAGAAATAAATATTTAAGATATTAATTATAATATTTTAAATATATTATAATTAATTTAATCGCGACATTTTATTTGAAATAAATATTTAAAATATTAATCATAATATTTTTAAATTGATATGGTGTCAGATGTTTGGATCCAACCACTGACCTGGAAGCATTTGCTGCAAGATTGAAATTCAGTCTAATTTTTTAAATATTTTTTTACACATCCTACTTTTCTAATTTTTCTAAAAAATATTATTTTAAAAAAATATGAGGCTTTGCTACTGTTGTCTAACTTTTTTACCATTTAATCATTCTGTCTGGTGATGTTAGCTAACGTGATAGTAAAAATTAAGAATTACCATATAATGAATAGAAGTAGAACCGTAGCCTTTCTTTGCTCTGAATATTATTTTTTTGTTATTTTTTATCAATTATTTTTATTAAAATTAAAAAATAATAAATAAATTTAAATTTAATATTAAATTACGTAATTAAAGTTAAATTATTAAATTTGATTGATTATGATTTTATTAAAAAATAAATTAAATTACATTAAAAATTTAAAAATAATAGATAAATAAAATTTAAATTTTATTCAAGATTGATAGATAAAAATAACGAATAAATTATTTGAAAAAAGGCGAAGGTTGGTTGCTCTTTCCTTGTGTCACAAAGGTGTTGGCTCTTTTCTTATGGTTGATTTAACAATTTCCTACAAGAGTTTGTCTAGACCCGGTTGTGGACAAAGAAAGGAATCAAAACAATTGAATCAAAAATCAGACCATGAAATAATATTTCCATAAATATCTGAAAATGAATATTCAAAAATAAGTTTCAGTATATTTAGATAAAACTTCTAAGTATGCTGTTGCTATAATAAATATTTATTCAATTTTGAAAGTAAATTAATATCCAAGATTCTTTTTTTCAACCTATTTATCTATTAATCATCCTTTTTTTAGAAGAACAAATTAATAAAACTTGGAGTAATTAATAAATTTCTTATCTTGATTAAAAAAAAGTAAATATTTATTTGTAAATAGGTGAGTACTGTAATTTGATTAATTAAAGTTCACATAAATTATATGAAAGTGAATTTTCTCATTTCAAAATTCACCAATAAGTCCATCCATAAGAAGGGGAATTCTCAAGCGTGTGAAAGGTAGTCATAAAAGAATCAGACGATGTTCTCGCTTGAAGAAACCATACATTATCATTAATGTGAAAAATAAAACATCTCTGATAACGAACTTAACGACTTTTAAGTGCAAACTGTGGGCTACTCAAACTATCTACGGTTACTTTCTTTCACCAAGCAGCTAACCTCTCACGTAAACAATGGCCGTCACCATCAAGCTCTTGCTCTCTTCAACCATATGCATACTACTCTTGCTCTTCTCTCGACCCCTATGTCTTCCCTCTCGTCCTCAAGTCATGCTCCGCCTTTAACTTCCCTCAATTAGGCACCTTCCTCTTCCCACGTCCTGAAAATGGGTTTCCTTTCAAACCCATTTGTGGCTTGCGCTCTCGTGGATATGTATGGTAAATGTGTTTCCATTTTTTCAGCGCGCAAGCTGTTCGACGAAATTCCTCAAAGAAATGTGGTTGCTTGGAATGCGATGATATCTCTTTATACTCATTCTAATTGCGTTCCTGATGCTTTGGTTATGTATGATTCTATGGATTCCCTGCCTAATTCGTCCACTTTTAATGTAATTACAGCAGCTTTGTCAGGGTTAGAGGATGGGTCGTTAAAGTCTATTGCTTTTTATTTTAGAATGAGGGAGTTGAATTTGAAACCTAATCTAATTACGCTTCTTGCTTTATTACCTGCTTGCGTAGATATAGCTGCATTGAAGTTGATTAAAGAAATTCATGGGTACTCGATAAAAAATGATATTGATCCACATCCCCAATTGAGGAATGGGCTAGTAGAAGCTTATGGTCGATGTGGATGTCTTATTAATGCAAGTAATGTGTTTTACACCATGAAGGAAAGGGATGTGGTTGCATGGAGCAGTTTGATTTCATCATTTGCACTTCATGGCGAAGCAAGAAATGCGCTTGAAATGTTTCAGCAGAAGGAAATGGCCAAAGTACAGCCTGATGACATCACTTTTCTAGCAGTCTTAAAAGCTTGTAGCCATGCGGGATTAGCTGATGAGGCATTGGATTACTTCACCAAAATGCAAGAAACTTATGGTCTGCAGGCAAGTAGTGACCATTATTCTTGTTTGGTTGATGTTTTAAGCAGAGCCGGGAGGTTGCATGAGGCGTACAACGTCATAAAACAAATTCCAGTAAAGGTGACTGCAAAAGCATGGGGTGCCCTTCGTGGGGCTTGTCGAACATATGGAGAAGTGGAGTTAGCAGAGATTGCAGGGAGATCCTTGGTTGAGATAGAACCTGATAATCCTGCCAATTATGTGCTGTTGGCTAGAATATATGCTGGTGTAGGGAGACATGAGGAAGCTCAGAGAATGAGAAGAGAAATGAAGGAGAGGGGAGTTAGGGTAGCTCCTGGTAGTAGCTGGGTAGTATAAGCTATAAGAATGGATTGCAAGAAGTACTGCATATGGTTTTTCCCACAGCTGAAGTTTCTTTAGAAGAACAAACAGGTGCTAGAATTTTGGTTGGTCATAAGTTGATAAGTTTGGTTGTAAGTTTCTAATTTTGGGGAAACAGCCGTGCTCTGGATAAGACAATTTCGTGAATCGCCATTTTGAGGTGTTTCATTTGGTACTTCACATTACCAGTAGATTGCAACTGGCAACTGGTGAAAAACCAGAGGCTGGCAGAAAATATAAGTATATACGGTTTTGTTTGCAGATCATGAACCCGGTGCAATATGAAAGTGTTTGCAGATATCAGGTTATGAACTGCAGCTAATAGGCAATTCAAGGCTTTTTTAGGTTATCAGTCATCATTGTTATTTGTTGCCGGTGGCATGAATCAGTAGGCAACCATTATTGGGCAAGGAAAGAGAACGAGAGAGAGAGGCTGACACGAATTCACTCATGTTATCTTATCGCACAGAAAACAGATAAAGAGAAGAATAAACACCAGCCTGTACTTTTACTTTATTTTCGCTGCTATATGTAATAGACCGTGCATGTAAAGTATGATATGTCTAACAATAATTTACTAGTAAAACTAAAGTTCCCTCATTGTAGTGCTGGGCATTTGGTCTAGTGGTATGATTCTCGCTTTGGGTGCGAGAGGTCTCGAGTTTGATTCTCGGAATGCCCCTGATTCTTTTTAAAGTTTTTATCCCACATTGTGGGGTTGGCAGAACATGTTCCTTCAACATTATTCCTAACTTTGGATAGACAAAATCATATTTAAATATTGATCATAGATTTTATCGATATACCTTTTATCCACTTTATGGAAAAAAAAAGAGGAGAAAAAGCTCTGTTTTTCTTTATTTTTTCTTAATTTAAGACTTTTTCATAAATTATGTCAGCCCCATAGACAGTATATATTGAGAAATCATATTATGGATTCTCATCGATATGTAAAATCTGATTAAAACAATAAAATTATATTTCACTCGTGGGGAACTATTATTATGTTATTATATCTAAGAACAGATATTTCTTCATTAAAATCAAGTTGATAAATATACATATATGTAAAGTAATACCAATAAAACTAATTTTAAATATTACCTTTTTTTTAGATATTATTTCTCTATATTTGATTTAGAAATTAATTTATGATGAGAATATTTTTTGTTTTAATGTAAAAACTGGGGTCCGGCATGCACCAGTCCCTCGTGTCTGCAGTGGACAGTGGAGTAAATGCGTTAACTGTAAAAAATAAAAAAATAATAATAATAAAAAAAAGGTCCGAAGTGGTTCTAAAAATCTGAGAGAGAGAGAGAGAGTGCCGAATGCGATGGAACTCTGTAAGGATTTTGTGTTGTAAACCCAGAAAAGCTACCTCAAAATACGGGACAAAGCTTCCACAAACACAAACGTTTCTTCTCTCAGGTATTAGCATCACCGCTAAATACTCTCTCGGTTTTTCTGTCTTTCATTTTTGGTCTTTCTTAGCTTTCTTTTAAAAAATCTCTTCTTTCTCATACCAGAGGTATTAAAGCTTGCTTCTTTCTACAATCCCACACCGTGTCTGATTCAGAAGGATTTTTCAGACTGGATGACAATGTGAATCCTTTTTTTGTTTCTTTTTCAGGTACATTCTACTGTTTTCAATCTTTCTGCTTGTGTTTTTTCCTTTTACATTTTTTTTATTGCGGATTTTCCGTTTGATGGGAATCATTTAGATTAACTTAATGGCCCCTTTTTTTCCTCTTTTTATTATTTTCCGTGTATGATCAGCTCTAGGAGCGATGTGAAACAGTTTAGCTGGGGAAAAAGAACAGACCTTTTTGGATTCTAGATGATGGAGAACCATAAAACCCCAGAAACCCTTGAGGTTGAAATCTCAAATGGTAAAACCTTAGAAGCTCAAAACCCAGAAAACAGGAATGTGGAAGAAGTTTCTGAGTCTTGTGCATTATTTGGCTTGAGTGAGAGTTGTACTGTTCTGGAATCAAATATGGTGGTTCCTATGGAAGAAATTGGCAATGCCAGTGTGGTTCATGTGAATAGTGAACATTCTGGGGTTGATAATGTGGAATCAGAAAATGGAGCTGGTGGTAGTGAAGGAGACTATATGGATGCTAGCGCAATTACAATGGCTGGTGTTGATGTGGATGATGTTAGAACCGAGAATGGCCTTCTGGAGATCGGGTGTATAGGTAATGTAACTGACAATGAAAATGTTTCCAGGGAGGCAGCCGGATTGAATGAAAAAGCTATGGATTTGAGTGGTGTTATCAGTGAGGAAGTTGCAACTGAAAAGACTATGAACGATGATAAGTTTAAGGTAGATGGATCAATGGGATTTGATGGTAGTGCATCTGGTAGGAAGTTAGAGGTTTGTGGAGGCAATATCTCACTTTATGTGGACTTTTCAGATTCTCTAAGTGGGGTAAATTTGAGTAATTTCAATGATTTCTACTGTGCTGGGTTGGTTGTTGCCCGACAGGAGTCTGAAGAAGTTGGTGATGAGGAGATGGAAGAGTTAATTGGTAGCTTTTGCATTGGTGATATTGTTTGGATCAAAACAAAAACTCAATCTTGGTGGCCAGGAAAGATATATGATCCACTCGATGCAAGAAAATATGCTGTGGAAGGTGACCAGAGGAACTGTCTACTGGTTGGTTATATTGGCACTAGCCACATCAGTTGGTGCTTGCCATCTCAGCTAAAGCCTTTCCATGAGAACTTTGAAGAGATGATTGGACAGAACCGTGCCCGAAGCTTCCTTCAAGCAGTAGAGAAGGCAGCAGATGAGTTTTGCAAGTGCCTGAAATTGGAGATGACTTGTTCTTGTGCCCTCAATAAGTGTCAGCAGTCATATAGTACCGTTCAAAATCCGGGTGTTTCTTTACCCAGCTGCAGATTTGGTGAATTTTCGTTTACTCTTTTTGATCCATTGAAGTTTCTTGTACAAATTGAAGATCTTGCACGTGCAGTTTCTAAGCTTAGCATTCTTGAGTTAACTGTTGTAAAGAATCGTTTGGCAGCATTTTACCATTCCATAGGACATAATCATTTGCCTATTGAACAACTCTGGGAATCAACCAATGAGCAAGATGATGCTGTTAATGATCATGTTGGAGGTAAAATGCTATGCTTAGAGGATAAAGTTCAGCAGGAAAAGAAAGGCGATGACCTAGGCACAATATTTGAAGACAACATAGAGACTTCAGAAAAGAATTGCAAAACCAATCTTCCTCGAGCAAATATTGTTCCAAATGATCTTCCAGCAAATTTCAGGAAGAGAAAAGGGAAGATGTGTTCTGAAATTAAAGTTGAAGATCAAAATGGCAGTCCATCTGCTTCTCCATCTACTGAGGAGGAGATCAGCATGTTGGGGTCTTTAGGAATGGTGGGGAAGAGCTTTGAGTCAAGAGAAAGGAAGAAGAGCAAGTACTTATCCTATCCCTATATCAATTTGGAACATAAAGGTTTACAGGATGAAATAGAAGAACCTGAGGCTCAAGAGCTGGAACTTGACAACACAGTTGCTAGTCAGTTCATTGGATACCATTCAGTTCCTAAATCTAGCGGCAAGAGATTTCAGAAGAAATGGTTCAGAAAATTCATAAGTGATAATGACGTATGCAGTAACCCAGAGCTGATAAATGCATCTGTAGCTGATTTGCTTTCTGAACTGTGTTATACAGCTGTGAATTATCTGTATCAGAATGAGAATAAAAACTTTGACCTTATAGAGTGGTTTTTTTCAAAGTTCAGAATATCAGTATATCGGGATGAATCTATCTATGAGATGCAGTGCAAGAATGTGATTGGGAGCAATAATGAGGCTGCGCTGGGAAAGGATTCGGGGGAGACTTTGCTGGACATCAAAACTGAGCAGAAGATGCAGAGGAAGAAGAAGAAGAAGAAAAAGAATGTGGGCTTAGATGAATCAGAAATTAAATCTCTCCATGGGTTATCTGATGTGAATATAAACATTGCTAGAGATGGTGTATCTGTAAAAGAGTACTTTGAGATGGGACCTCCCACACCTAGTGGACAGCCAGGGCCAAGGAAGAAAAAGAAGAACATCAGAAATGCTTCTAAAGATATACAAAGCAACCAAATGACTAGCATTCCAGACTTAAATGGCAATGGTACTATGTTTAATTCACTGGGAGAAAATTCAGAGTTTAATGGCCATGTTGAACGTGAGCAAAATGGGCAGGAGGGGCTTTCTGCAGGCTTACCAACTTCAAATGGAAATGTTGATATTCCAGGCCCGTTGGCAAAAGAACCTCCATGTATTGGTCCTTCCAGTGCTGAAGGTAAGCTTGGGCCCAAAAAACGAAAGAGAAAGGACAAATCAACTTCTGGGAAGATCGCAGTTGCTGCCTGCATACCTGATTTGGATGGGAATCCTGCTGAACCTAACACTTTGGCCAAATCTGAAAAGAAGAGAAGAAGAAAAAGAGAAGTTGCTCCAAGGCGACCAAGAAAAAAATCCAGAGGCAGGATACCTGATATAAACACGAATTATGACAATATGGAGAATAACGGCGTTGCTCCAGGGACTGCTCTGCTGTTGACATTTGCCCCAGGAGTTTCCTTGCCTTCAAAAGAAGTCCTGGTGGCAACATTTTGCAGGTTTGGGCCCTTGAGGGAGTCAGAAACACAGTTGTTTAAAGATTCCGGTACTGCCCAAGTTGTTTTCTCGAAAAGTATTGATGCTGCAGAAGCAGTTAGGAGTTTAGAGAATTGCAATCCCTTTGGCGCAACACTTGTGAACTACAGACTTCATCTTCTTTCGGCTGCTTCAACCACTCATTTTAGCGGACAAATTATGCCTGCAAAGTCATACTGGTCGACGCCAAACCCAGCTGAAGCACCTCCCATTGACTTCATCAGGCAGAATCTGGAGATGATGACGTCGATGCTGGAGAAGTCAGGAAATAATCTTTCTCCTGAAATGAAAGCCAAGTTGGAAAGTGGGATTAAAGGCCTCCTGAAGAAGGTGAGCTCCATGCCTAGTACCTCCTCTTCATAATTGAACTTTCTAGTTATTGGACTTATAGTTTATTATAGTAGAAATCAGTAGGTTGTTCATGGATTCCTTTTTTTTAAGCTGTAGTTTCTCTTGTAATTCTCTCCTAATGTTAACAATAGAATTGAGAACTTAAAGATGTTAACAACAAGGCGAGGGTTTATGCATTGCCTAAAACAAAGGAACCTCCATATATCAATATAACTGTTACGGCTATTTTTTCTATGTTTTCTTTGTGTTTGCGAGTTTGTTTCAGCTCGTGCACTTGTAAGCATGCTAGCAATGGCGTTGCATATAGTTTCAGCCAGACTGATCATTTGTATTATGATCAAATGAGAATGGTTGTTCTTTGCAAGCTTGTGATTTTCGTTTTTCTGGATTACAGATTATCATCCAACTTCTGAAACCATACTTTCATGTGTTAAATCTTTCGCTGATTCTGATATAGAATATAAAATCAAACATTAGTTAACAGCCTCTTCCATTGCTCTTTCTGGGATGCTGTAGTTTCTGTTCTGATGACGTGGTGGTGAAGTACCATGATGTTTAGCCTTGTATTATATGTCCCAGAAAGATTAATGGAAGAAAAACTGATGATAGAGAAACTTGGTGGTTTGTCTAATTCAATTACAGAATAATGCATTTCCCGATTGTACACAGGCATTTCAATGAAGCTCCATTTTTTTTGTCTAAGATTTTGGGCAACTTGTGAGGTTCTTGGATCAACTAAAATAAAATCCAAAACAAGAGATTTAGCTTCAATTGAAAAGAATTATTCATGCAATCAACTAGTTGTTGAAAAACTTTAATTCTTTATATATGTGTGTGTCTATATATATTTGATCATTTTATTTGACAGAGAAAGAAAAATAATCATTTTATTATACTCTAAATTGTTCCCTCTAACAAAGATAAATTAACTCACTCTATTTTCACTTTATACAGATTAAGAAACCTTTTTTTTTTCTTAATTTGATTTGAAAATTTCAATTGCTTGGTCAGACTACGATCAGAAGTAGTAATTCACATACATACTGAAGCAGAAGTAATTTTGTATTTTCAATAAAGCATGTAATGATATCATAGGTGTTCAAATTTTTCTTTTTTATCATTATTAGCACATATTCAAATTTGATTATTTCCAGATTATAAATCAGATATATAATATATCTTCTATCATATTCATTTAGTGCCATCTCAATGCAATATCTTTTTGTGATGCAAAGTTATTGCATTGATATTGTAGCTTAACATCTAATTTTGAATAACAGGAGTTGAGTAAATAAAGCTCATTGTGTACGCTAATAAGGTCTCATAATTAACCCATGATTCAACGTTATAAGCATTTAATTCAAGCATAAATGTGTGGCTGGTACATGGATATATATACCTTTAAATCACATTTGAATGGGTGTATTGTATTAGTTTATACAATATTAATCTGCATAGTGTTAATTTATACACATTATAAAACAATTTGGCATACCATCTAACATTTACACATACTTTTCTCTCTCCTTTTATTTTCTCTTCTATCCATTCTAAGGGTTTCTGATTTCACCATTCAAGAATTCCCTATTAATTGAAGCATAGACAATGTTTTTATTATCTTACGTGACTTTGTGGTTCAATCATCCAAAAAAAAAAAATTACTTATTAGTTGCATTTATTGTTTATCAAAATGAAATTTATAGGACTTTATTCATCTATTCAAACCAATGATAACTATAGTATAAGAAAATAGATATCACTTGTTTTACATTATACTTTAGTATTAACTCTAAATCTATAAATAAAACCATAATTATGATGCAATCATTTTACATTTAACAGCTTTATCAGAGTCCATTGTGCATGCAATCTTTTTGACTAGAAAACTTTTAGAGTCATCAATTAATTAATTATGAAATATATACATAAGACACATGATTCACAATATGAAGAAAAAGATGAACTACTACAATTTTTCTATGCCAATATAGAGATAGATCACCGAGCTTGTTTTCATATACAACAACCAATTATGTTATAATTATTATCCAATAGTCTGATCTAGTAAAAAAAAAAAACACGCTTTAAACAAGAAGAAAGAAAGAAAGAAAGAAAGAAAGAAAGAAAGAAAGAAAGAAAGAAAGAAAGGAGACGAAAGGAATTAACAGCACGCCAATGCCATTCTCAGCCAATGATGAGCAGAAACCAAAGTACAATTTGGGGGCCACATGCAAATGACACGAAACTCCATGGGAATTCCTGATTTTCTTGAATGAAGCTTCGTTCAGTTCTTGTATCATTTTTTATGAGCTCCCAACCGCATATTTCTGAAAACAATATCGTTTATATATACAAAGGCAGGCAACTAATTAGAAAACAAAGTTCCAAAAATTTAAAAGGGATGAAATAGAATTACATATTTCTAAATGAGAAATTTTACATTTATTTTTAGATATAAAACATTTCTTGAAATATAGTACGTACTTTGTCTTTTTATGAATTTAGATTAGTCGGATAATTAGTTTAAATGAATTATAAAAAAAAAAAAAAAAGAAAGTTAAAAAACCATTTTATCAAACAACATTTCTTCACTCACCCACCAACCTTAAAGACAGCAAAATTAGCGGCAAAATTTACGAAGATAATAAAGAGTTTAGTACAATAATTTATATATGACATATTCTTTAATATTTATAAGCTAAAAACCAACCAAAAAAAAAAAAAAAAGCACTGGCATATCTTCCTCGATATAACAACAAAATCCTAGAGCTTTGAATGTCTTATAGTAAAGACACCAAATTAGGCAAAGTAGCATGATAAAGAACAAAAGAAAAACAAACAGTAAGATACTAATTAAGGCAGTCATCTTTAGACTCTTCCAACTTCTCATTCACACACACGTCTTCTTCTTCTTCTTCTTCTTCTTCTTCTCGTTCTGCTTTTCAAGTCAATGGAATTTTCAGAAGACCACCTTACAACAGAAAGAAGCAAGAAAAATAAAACTCCATCCGAGGTTGGTGTGTTTGATATAATAATTGAATCACACCAAAGGATTGGTGGTGGTGGATGATCCGTAACCGTTGATCATGCCACCCCATGATCCTAAATTGTTAAGGTACCCAAATGTGTCTTTCCCATTATCAGAGCAACCTTGATCTTGCCATTCAAGGGATAGGAGTTTAGTGTTAGGCTTGACATCAATTGTTGCTTGGTCTTGATTATGATGATGATGGTGATCGTATGGAAGCATCAGCCTTTGACAAGTTTCCATGAAACTTCCATTATTCCCATCAAGACCAGTACTCGACATTCCAAAGGGAGAAGAAAGATTGTGAAAATTATTATTTGGTGCTAACCCATGATGATTATGATGATGATGATGATGATCTCCAAGCCCATTCACCATACCCATATCCCCATTCCCCATAAAATCATAATTCCTAGAGCTTGAACCCACAATTGCCTCCAACTTACTCTCCACAAAATCAATAGGCCTATTAGGGCTGTCAAGCATGAAATTAGGGTTAAGTGTGGTTTGAGTGGCAAGTATGTTATTAAGGTGAGAAAGCTGAACCTCAGCAGGGAATGAAAGGTGAAGATCAGTAGGGTTATGGTAAGAAGAAGAAGAAGAAGTATTAGCATGGAGATTGTGGTTAATGGGTTGATTATTATTAGTACTGCTGCCATCATTAGATTTTTTAGAAACTTTCTTATTCTTTCTACAGCCACCACCAACAGGGATGTTCCTTAAGGTACCTCCTTTAGTCCAGTACCTTCTGCAAGTCTTGCAGAAGTACCTTGGCTGAGAAAGGCTGTAATTGTTGTAATAGCAAAATTTGGTGTGAGTTGAGTCGCACCTTGGACACTTAAGAGCTTGGTCATGGGGTGGCCTTAGTCTTCTCTCGATCAATGGCCTTGAACATGTTAGCATTTCCCCTGATGGTGAAGACACATCCATTCCACTCTCCTCATGAATCGTTCCCTGACAACCACACAATAATTATCAGTAACAACAACATGAATGGAGTATCCAAAATCAAAATGTTGATAGATATAATAACTTAAATACCTGTAACCAATCAGTGGAATCCATACAAACTTGAAGTAAAGTGAGACCCATATCTTAAACCAAGAAAGAACAAGCACCCAAGTGGTTTGTTTGATTAAATACTCAATAATTCAAGCACAATCTATTTCATAGAGAAGAAGAAGATTGTGAAGTAGGGGAATAGAGAGGAGTGGGAAGTGAATAAGAAGGAAGAAAAAGGCCGAGAAAGAGAGTTTAACTTACTTACCTATACTCCCTACTCATACTCTGTACCTACGGGCCTACAACAGTCGGTGGGCTTTGTGGGCCCCCTCTCTGTCTCTTCTATGTTACCACAATGGGCCCACCTCCCACCTCAGCTTAGACTAAATATGATCAACGGAGGAGAGCACATCGCGGGATCTGGGGTGGGGATGATGATAGCCGTTGGATTGGTGTGAGAGGAATACATCAGAGATCTCGGCTTAGTCGTCACTCTAGTAAAATAAAAGCTCCGTGTTTGACGTGACACAAGCTGAGACAGAGATAGAGAGAGAGAATATTTAGTTTCTTTTCTATTTATTTTTTTGTTAAATAATTATCGGGGTTTTCGATAAAGAAGGGATACCGAAAGAGCACTCCACTTGCGGGACCCAGATGACTGGGACCCACTCGCTCTCCTCTTACAAGCAAAGGATCGATTCCCTCTGTCATGCGTTTCTCACGTGCTTTTCTCTCTTGTTTTTTTTTCCAATTTTATAATATGCCACCTGGTGGATCACTGGACGAACCTTTAGCCTCGGATGCCATCAAAATTATTTCGTTTTTAATCCTGATTTTATTTGGTTTTACAGGACATGTATGCAACCCTAAAATAAACTAAATGTTACAAAATTAAAGAGCCATTTTACTTCAAATCTCCAAATTATTTTTAATAAAAATGATTAAGGTAAAGAAGTAGAGATATTATTAAAATACGAAATTTCATCTTACATTTAAATGGGTATGCTGTCATTGGATCTGTGACACATACGGTTCAACACACAATTATATTAATTAAAGTAATGTATAAATATAGATACAGCAGTAGGGTTACAGTAGAATATAAGAATATATTAGAGAAAACTGGATAGTAGAGAAGACTACTAAGAATAGAATTCTTCCCTATCACCATCCCCAAGATGAACTGAGGGACGAATGTTGAGCTTGTAACTAAGCAAATTAAACCTGGCACGAGATAACCCTTTGGTAAGAATATCCCTCACCTAATCAACTGTAGAGATGTACCAATTACTAGACCCTTGGAATGAACTTTATCCCGTCCACATGTAGAGAATATGTATATGTATGTACGTTACTTAACGCAGTCCATTTACAAACTTATTAAACGAGAATTCCAAGCTGAAAAAACAGCATGAATAAGTCTCCATTCATAAACACAACATTACCCTTAATTGAATGCATAGGGTGGATAAATAGTAGACATGCATGATGATGGTATAATTCTTCAACTTTTGCCCGATAGAAATGATCATACATCGCTTTAAGAAGGCAATCAGAATCTTTTACACTATTATATATACACGCATTTTTGTGTAGAGAGTTCAAAATCCTGAGTGCATAAAGTTATAAATTAAAGAACTTGAAAAACTTCAAAATCTTCATAGAATTCAGATTAAACACCAAAAAATAAAATCCATGACATTGTGCATGGAAATTTGAAAGAAAGAAAGGCAAAGTGATCTAATAAGAATTGGGAAGCGTAAGTAATACACTGCAAAACAAAAGGCCCCAAAGCACAGAATATAGTGAGGTGAATAAAGTGAATTCTGCGCCCACATTTCTCGCTGCGCGCACACACCTGACAGTTCCTTTCCTTTTGCAACAACTCTGAGCATAAAGGACAAAGACATACTTACCTATCTAATCATCTATCCTCCAATCATCATTTTCTTTCTTTTAGGTACAGAGTGAATTTAAATGATCGCTTCAATCATTACCTTAATTAATGTTTTCTTTTTTTCATTCTTCTCTCTCTTATTTAGGTTTTAATTAACTAATCATTACAGTTGCAGCCCAATTTTTTACCTACGGATTTGTACGTACCTCTAAAATACGCAGGGTGATGCAAAAACGTGAAGTTGATATGTGTCTTGTGTTTTGCATGAAAGTATGTTTAAATTAAAATCCACATTCATCCTTGCCAATAATTGTTTAAAATTAAATTAAGGAATTCGAACCTCTAAATTCAGATTCATTTCAATATCTTATTCGATTGTTATTTCCATTAAAAATTCACTTGTAATGGTCAAATTTTATAAACATTTATTATAGATCATTAATTACAATTATTGCATTAAGACTGCAGAGGCAGACTTAGAGGGAAGTGATTAACAGAAAAAGTGTGGTTTAGTGAAGTGGTAAAAGCCAAAAACAGATAGGTAGTGAATGGAATTTTTGGAATTAGAAGGTAAAGAAGAAGAGAGAAAGGGAATGTTAATTAGTTGTCAACAATGTTTTCATAAGCGGCTCAAAAATCGACTCGGTCTACCAACTGAGTCAAGAGTCAATTGGTTGGATCGAATTGACTCGGAGTTTTTACTTTTTATTAAATATAATTATTTATAAAAAAAATAAAAATATAATATGTCAAAATATGTTGAAAATTTTATTAATTAATAAATATCAATGTAAAAATATTAAGACCAACAAAGTTAGTTGTATTTCTAAAATTATTTGTATGCTACTTATATACCAATTGCAACATGGTGATGCTTAATTAGTCAATATTAATTATCCTTAGATGGTTCTTATCAATGTCTAATTGCAGCTCGATTAACATGCAATTTAAGCAATCAAAGCTTAATCCACTTTCTTACCAGCTCTTTAATCTTTAGAAATTAATTATATGTTCAAAGATTTCTATCATTTCAAAATTTTTCATCATAATTACCAGTTCATTAGTTGTAATTACTATGAAATGATTTTTTGATCTATATGTAATAAACTCTTATATATACAAAATAATAATTAAAAAAAATTATGTACTGTTAGGATCAAACATAAAAGATTTTTGTGGTAATTCAATTTTGTATTCAGATATATATTATAGACACTGTCTTTGTATATTTTGTATATATATAATTATTTGTTATGGATTTAGTTAAAAGAACACATTATAGGATCTTTAAATTTTATGTTTTTAATTATATCATTGTATTTTTTGGGAATTTAGGGATTAGTTTCTTAAAATGTAAAATTTTTTGGTTGAACCGGAATCCGGTCCGAGTCACTGAGTTTTAGTTCAATCCGATTTTTTCCGAGTCAACCTGAGTTTTTATATTTTCCTATTTTTATGTTGAATCGACTCGAATTGCTTGCCGAATTACGGTCCGACCGCTCGAGTCAATCCGAGTTTAATAACATGGTTGTCAATCTATGAATGGTTGTGTTGCATAGAGATGGATGGGTGTGGACCTATCCAGGATTTTTATGTCTCGATCTGTAAATTTAATTTGTTTTGGCCGACGGTGACAAAATGAATGTTTTGATGTCAAAGACCTACCTATAATATATTTTACTTCATTTATACGAAACCTTCATATTCTGAGAGCAGTGGGAATTTAGCTCAGTTAGTTTCATTTATTCTTCAGTCACGCAACATTTGTCATTGCAGATCCACCAGTCGTCCCGCAGTTTTGTTATTTTTCGCATGTCTTCAAGGAATTTACAATAACTGTATACTCTCGACTCCATTTTTTAATCAAATTACTGACTTTGCAATTGACAAAATACATAATATAAAGTAAAATAATAATAATAATAATTCATTTTTTTAAAGTATTCACTAATACTAGTCAATTCAATAATAAGTATCGAATAAACCAATCAATATTGGAAAAAATTATTGTTTTAACATAATAATTACTTTCTACGCCGACTACCACTACTTTGTGGTTCTTTATATATATATATATAATTACATATTTGAGACGGAAGCATGTGAATTTAAACCATAAATATAAACAATTCAAAAAAAATGAATGGACTTGTAATCATTTAATATAATTTAATTTAAGTGAATATTCAAAAATGAATAAAACAAAAAAAAATCATTATTGTTCTTTTAGTGCATAAAATTTATTTAGATCTAATATAGATAAATCATACTCTTCGGCATAGCAATTTTTTTAAATTGCTTCGATAAAGAATCATCGGGAAAAAAAAAACTATTTATAAAATATTTGTCTTTATAAATAGGGGAAAAAAAAGAATGGCTACAGAAACTGGGAAATCTTGAGTTCTAAGATATTCCCACATTGCTAATACACATAATTATATATATTGACTTCTTTTTATCCAATTTATGTTATCTTTCAGCAGAAATAAAAAAGGAAAGTTCAGTTAAGGCATTCCCAATATTCAAAAGTTAATTTTTCAAAACTCTAAAATCTGCATTACTTCTTTATTTTTTTATTTTTATTTTTCTGAGTGCAGTAAAATCAGTTTATTTTATTCATATACAAAGCAAAAAAAAAAGGCCAAAAAGAAAAAGAGAAGTACATACACTGAAAACAAACACCATGTGTGTCCACGAGATTAAAAGCTCAAAATTAAAGAACTGCATATGATGAATTCAAATTCAAATGATCACATGGCCTTTATAAAAAGAATCAAACGGTTTCAAATTCAGCATATATGCTCTCGAATCATTAGATTCCGGCGCTGTTGTCCTCCGGTATCCTATTGGTCAAATAAACTCCACCTCGTAACAGGTGCAGTCAATCTGGGTCTTTTGGGCCTATCCAACAATTGGCCCCGCTAGGAACTTCTGTATACTATTCCCCCAATGTTATTAAAATTGGACCGAATAAAGAATCGATAAGGTTGGAGTTCATAATTCGATCGGTTCAATCAGATTTAACCGAATTTTTTTCTATTTTTAAAATATTATAATTATTATAATTTTTTAAATACTATTATATAAAAATTAAAAAATATTCATCAAACATTAAATATATATCACAAATATTCTAATATTAAGTTACAAAATATAACTTTAATTTTATTATTACAAATAATTAATTATAAATTTTTGAATATCATATGTTAGAAACATAAAAATATAATCATATCATGAAAATAATTTCATTTTTAGATGGAATACTAATGAAGTAAACACAAAAAATATTAACCTTGCATATATGAGTATAATTATATTTAATTATAATAAATTCAAATAGATAATAAATATATTAAATTATTAAGAGATATTTTTAGAATTTAAAATTATAATTTTTCAAACAAATAAATAATAAAAATTTTATATATATATATATATATGTGTATATTTTAAATTTTTATTATTTATTTATTTGGAAAAAATTAGCATTTTAAATTCTAAAGATATTACTTAATAATTTAATATATTATTACAATGATCCAAATAAATAATAAATATATTAAATTATTAAGTGATATATTTAGAATTTAAAATACTAATTTTTTTTCAAATAAATAAATAATGAAAATTTAATATATATATATATATATGTGGGTGTGTGGGTGGGTGAAAATATACCAAAAAAATTCGGTTTTTTGATTCAATCCAATTTTTTTTTGTTCAACTCAATTTTTTTGCCAATTCATTTTTTAGTAGTTGAACCAACCGGCTGATCAACCGATTCTCGATTAAACCGATTCAACCGTTCGATCCGGTTTTAATAACTATGCTATTCCCAATAAGCTTTTACCACATGTATGCTAATTACACCATCAAACATAAATAAGAGTCTCACTTTCTAAATGTTCAATTTTATCTCTAATATTAAATAAATAAAATAATTAGAATTTTTTATATTTCAAATGTTCAATTGTCTTTAATATTAAATAAAAAAATAATTAAATTTTTTATATTTTAATTTATGCGATGTAACTTTTTGCATTTTAAAATTAAGTGAATTTTACATTGTAATACGTTGCATAATTACACTATCTATTTATTCGAACGCCATGTATCAGTATTTATTATAAAATATATAAAATTTTTATAATTTTAGAATATAGAGAGTAATATTACATGGATGAAAATATTAAGGGTAAAAAAATATTTTTTTATCAAATATTATGGATAAAATTTCACATTTTGCCTTATATTTATTGAACACTTGGCATTTTATTTATTCATTAACCTATTGTCATGTAGATTATCAAAATATTAGCTCAGAATCAATTATATCCGTAGAATAAATATTAGTTTACATATGAAAATCTTGATCTATAAACATATATCGAAATAATTTATATACAGGAATAGGACACTATGGGCAACAAGAATTTATCGGATTACAAACTGTGCGCTTTATCCTACTGACCTCTCTCTAATTTTATAGTGTTATATTAAATTTTTAAATATCCATGTTAATATTAGGTTTAATTTTGATAATTTGAGTAAAATAATAGTAT
This sequence comes from Excoecaria agallocha, assembly GCA_037975025.1. Lineage (NCBI taxonomy): Eukaryota > Viridiplantae > Streptophyta > Magnoliopsida > Malpighiales > Euphorbiaceae > Excoecaria > Excoecaria agallocha. The sequence continues at coordinate 39,167,106 of CM075809.1, forward strand.
TACTTCTTATTATATTGAGTTTAAATTACATTTCAACTTAATGTACTTAAAAATAAATATTTACGCAATAAAATTGAAGCTCAATAACAATAAAATGGTTCATTGGGACAATATAACAAGCTCATTTTTTATTATTATTTTATATTTGATTGTGATGTTAATTGGCTGGTGAATAAAATTATTTATAGATATAGCAAGTTGTAGGCTACTGCTGTGCATGTGAAAGGTTACGTGTAAATGTTAGGCCACGAAGATATTGTTATGCTGTCCCTTTTTTTATTATATATTATTTTAAAAATTGTATACTCACATGTCAAAAACAGACAGTGTTCGAGTGTCCGTTACAATAATATATATATATATAACTGTAATTATGGCATTGTCTTCCATCTAAATAATTTATTCCTGATGCTTGGATTCGGTTCATATATAACATTTTTCTTCTTATGGATGGAGGGATTGCTAAAAAATAGTGCTTTTGTTTTTTTTTTTTTTTAAAGCCATATTGAGTTTCCAGAATTATTAAATTTTCTCCATTAAATTTTTATATTTGAAAGAGCGAATCTTTAAATTATACGATTTATGCATATTAAATTTAAAATAGATGTTATTGACAAATGTGAAGTATAATATTATCAAAGACAAATCCGATCGACTTAACATCTCAATAAGGCCTATTAGAATTAAAAATTAAAAACCGCTAAATTTCAGCACATCATATAAATGAAAACAAAATAAATAAAAAACAAAAATAAAAACGCTCCCGCACAACAACCTGATTTCCATTACAGTAACAAAAATAATATCTAATCAAGAAATAAAAAAATTCAGAATAAAATATAATCATTTGCTGTATTTTAATTTAGTGATCAAATGCTGTACCAATTTTTCATATTCCATTTGTGTATAATTTAGAGTTATGAACCCAATCCAATGCTGGCTTCCATAGAATTCAAAACCCACAATTTCCCAACTTTCTTTCCCAATTGACAAGTTCAGTAAAACAATAACTCTTAATAAACTGAGATTCCAATTTCATGCTTTAATTAAGTTTGTGCAACTTTGACCCCATTACTCTTAGTTACCAAATTTTCTTTTTCTGTAAAGAGATTTGGTTGTTACTGTTCGTTAATTGTCAATTATTTGGTTTATCATTTCATGTCAATTAAAGTCAATGAGTAACATGGGCTGCGTCAGGAAAATATTAGCAATTAACTAACTGAAGTTTTTCAACCCTAAACACTTAGATTAGGATACAATAAAGATTTTGAAAATCACAGCAAAATTGACTTATCATAGCTGATCAATCCGAGTGAAAAACAGAAAACAAGAATTAGTTATTCCTAAATGCTCTTCATTTCGTCATGCATGATATTAATAAGCTAAATATTCTTTATTCCCTAATCCACAATTTTGTCCTAATCTATGTTCTTCCTAATCCTAGTCCTGTTCACAGTAAAACAAACGTACGTGTCATGAACAGCATGCGCGACAATGTGCAACGCGTCTGCGGCGGCAGGGGATTTGGCAATTGGGATACGATATTATATTATTATTGTATAGGCACAAAACAGGGACCCAACCACGTAGATAAATCTAAAACCGCGCGCAGATGTTTTATTTGATTCCTTAGACACACGAATCTTTGAAGTCGGTGGACAAGATCTTTAATCTTTGATTATTTTGTATGTATGTGTTAACCGACGATATGTCATCAACAAAGAATGCTTACTGTTTGTGTGATTTTGCTATAAAAATGGCGCACCCCTTGGGTCCTACACTTGTTTATACGACCCGACCGTGCGTCCCTTGCTTGTCTCGTTTTTGAAGTCTTACGGGTTTAGTCTTGCACTTCTTTTTTATTTTTTTCTAACCATGATATCTATTTTACATAATATGTTGGATTTACACAGATTATACCTCATTTAAATAATTTAATTTGGGTTTGGGCCAAGGAAATTGTAGATATATACGACCATAGTTGTTTTAATTAAAAAGGACACATAGGCACTTTCTCAATCAGGTGTGAAACAGTTGAATTGATTAGTCATAGTTGGAGACTGACTGATACTTTGTGTGGGTAATGTGATGAATGCATACTTCAATTAGTGGAGATGGCTTAAACTATATGTGGTCAATTAACCCCATTTAATCCAGAACAGTCAATTTCATGGGTCCAAAATCAATTAAAAAAAAAATTCCAAAAGCATGGTTTCACACAAGACTCAATCCAAGGATTCACACTAACCCACCCAATCAAACCACTTCTCTTTAGATTTCATTCAATTGATCATTCAGATTTTATACAGTTATCAATATGATAACAGTGTACTATTTTCAACTTAAAAAAAAAAACCATAATTCCATATTAATAAAAAGGGTTGCCACATCAGTTATCGAAATTAATAATGTTATGGGGGAAATCAGAAAATTTCCCTGATGGACGAGCCTAGTATTATATATCTGAGGTCATTCTAATTGAGACTTTAACCACTACAAAAAAATCTGCATATTAGCGACGGAAGTTCCGTTTGTCCATATTTCGAGAAAAAGTATATCTTGCTTTTCATTCCCATTTCCATAAGAATGAACGCTATGATTCGCATTTCGGACCGTCCCTTCATCTGGCTTATGTTCTTCATGTAGCATTCAGACCGAATGACTCTATGAAATTACGTCGATACTTCCACATATTAGGGGTAACGTAGGAGAATGAAGGGAACTAAACAGGAACAAGAGGGATCCACCGAAGAAGATCCTTCTTCTTCCCTTTTTTCGGAAGAAAAGGAGGATCCGGACAAAATCGACGAAACGGAAGCGGAATTGATCGCTATATTTCTCGAAACAAAGGAAGCGAAAGATGAAACATAAATCATGGATCAATTAAGCCCTCATGGGGAGGAACATATTTACTAGTTATATCATCTGCAATCGCCTGAATCTCGACACGTTCACAATTGAATCCAATTTTTCCCATTATTTTTCGTAATAGTGCGAAAAGAAGGCCCGACTCCAAGTTGTTCAAGAATAGTGGCGTTGAGTTTCTCGACCTTTTGCCTTAGGATTAGTCAGTTCTCTTTCTCGATGGGGGCAAGGGGAGGGATATAACTCAGCGGTTTTTCGTCGCTAAATACCAATTTTCGTCGCTAATTAAAAATTAGCGACGCCTCGACGAACAGTCACTAATATATTAGCGACGGATTTTAAATCAGTCGCTAATTTAGCAACGAAATATTTCGTCGCATATTTTTATTTATTCGTCGCTAATTTATATTCCTATTTAGTCGCTGAATTATAATAATAATATTTAGCAACTGTTTTCCCTCGCTAAGTCGTCGCTAAATACAAATTTAGTGTAAATTTAGCGGCGACAAAATATTTGTCGCTAATTTGGTCGCTAATTATTTCCAAAATTATATATTTTACATTTGCAAATCCGTCGCAAAATTATTAATTAAAATTTTCTTTTGCTGTATTTTATAATTTTAATCCTGTATACAAAGATTGTTATTTATTTATTTTCAACTTGTAAATAGCAATTATCTCACACATATAAATATATATTGATTCCAAATCAAAATATGTTCCAAAATACACATATATAGATAATAATTTGAAACATTTCATAATATTATCCTTAATCTGTCATGAAACAATAAAATAACAAATATCATTGTACTAATTAGCACCAACAGTGTTATCTAAATAAAATAATGATCAAACATATAGTGCGACTAAAATCACTGGAACCACCACCATGAGCCAATGGATAATCATTATGTGGATGATCATCTTGTGCGGATGAAGGCGCAACATCATCAAGTCCAAATCCATCATAAGTTTTTCCATCATGATTTAGAGTGTGTGTGTGAACGAAGGCCTCGAAAAGCATAGGTGGCCGACCATTATGCTTCTCCTAGATTTGAACAATAATGATTTAGCTTATATTTGGCAAGCTTCGATCCATAGGCATATAATCAATTTAAAACAAACAAATATCAAAAAAAGCCCAGCAAAGTCTCATAACCATATGACCAATTAATATCACCAATCTAAAAAATAGCAAGCTCCCATATAGGCATATAAGCAACAATATGCATATCATCAACAATAACCAACAATAACCAGCATACCATCCTAAATTGGAATAATACTCGTAGGAAATATTGAATATCAAAATAATTAACAGGTTAGTATCATCTTGTTCCAAATGTCAAATTAAATCAGCAACTCACACCTAATGCAGCATATGCTCTTCAAAAGAAACAGAAAAGAGAAGCCCTATCTTGATCGCACATAAAAATTCAAAACTACTTGATGATCAAATAGCAGAATAATGAAATAAAATGATGCAACAACCCATAGGAAAAAAATGATACATACGTAAGGTTATAACTATAAACTGCACAATATGTATAAATATGCATGTAAACGTGTAGCAAAAGCCATGCAACCACTTATCAGTGCATCACTACAATGGTCAAGCCCATTGGCCACCAACCAATCCAATTTACTATAGCAAACTCCAAAAACCGCATGCAGTGAAGTTTACTTCTCAAGAATTTCACCGACATTACACTCGGTTTTGGTCAAACAAAAGACCACAGATTTGAATATACGTAATGATTTTAAGCTCCTTATCCTATAATGACCAGATTTAACAAAGCGAAAGAGTATACCAATCATGGTGTCCTCGTAATTTAAAGAAAAAAATTAATTCTATATTTGAAAAAAAAAACTATTCTCAACATGCTTAATATTGTACACCAGAAATTGGCAAAAATACATGCTATCAGCTTGTGTAGGAGGGCCAATATACTTCACCACCCGATCTCCTGGTGAAAGACAATGAAACAAGAACAAAAGTAATGGATGAAAACCAACTACAATGTCAAAAGAATTTAATATTCAACTAATTAAATACTTATGTGTAAAACATGAAAATGAATTTAAAGAACATAACCAACCTAAAGTTTTTCAGGTAAAGCAAGGATTAGGATTTTCAAAGTCAAAAATCAACATCACCTTAACTAGATTGACAACTCAATCATCTAAAAGTACATCAAGACCACTATACAATGCCTCGATCAACATACTTTTATGTACAGTTCAGGCATGAAACCACTCACATTAATAGCAACAATCCGCTGTAAACCTAACACTGTAAATCAATTCCAAGTGTTAATAATTGCAAAAATTATGAGTTTAGGTGTTAAAAATGGTTTTTGAAAAGTTGAGTATAGGAAATACTTTTTTTCAACAAATTCAATACTCAAAGGATGTATTAAGCCAATTAACTTAATTGGCATTCATCATGCTTTCTTCTTTTATAATTACAAAGCATGTCCTATTAAGCAATTTAATTAGGACAACAAACTATTAACTAATAGCAGATATTATGAATTTATGTGTTAAAACTCACCTCTAAGAATTATTTAGTATGAAAAACACAGTTTGCACCTCTTCTCAACTACCAAAATCTAAATGCTTTATTGATGGATCTACTTCTCCTCCACCAAAAATAATCACGTCCTCCAATACTCCTCCCACCATCACACCCAACCCATATTTTTTTAATATCTCTAACACAACCGACATGATCCCTCTTTAATAATCTGAAAAGCAAAAACTTATCCTAATAGCATATAACTTGCAGATTGCAAAGTAGAAACCCAATAGATTCTTCAACAAAGAAGAGAGAAAAATGATTTCAGCAGCCATGTTGACCATACTCATCAGACATCTTAAGCATGAATTTTGAACATACATCAAAAAGATCAATCACATGCAAAGCAATAAGGCAGCATAAGTACAATATACGCACCTGAATGAAGAAAATAAAGGCACTGTCCCATCGTCATTCTAAAGAGAGAAATAAAGAATCTCAGATTTTTGAACATACATCAAAAAGATCAATCACATGCAAAGCAATAAGGCAGCATAAGTACAATATACGCACCTGAATGAAGAGAACGGGAATCTTCACATTCCCAACCACACCTCGCGTGCTATATTTTGAATAGAAGTCTTCTATTTCCTCAAAACCATAAGATACCATTGATACTGCTTTTTCAAAATCACGAACAGATTTTGCCATTAAAGCCTTTTGCACATTAAAATCTTTCCCTTTCCCTTGAAATAGTTCCTACAGAGTTCATCATGTATAAAATTACTTACCACCATAAATTGATAAATGCATATCAAACAGCTACAAGTGATGCACCATATCATGAGTAATATACATTTGAAATTGCAGAGTATGCTATTCCGAGAATTAGGGATATGAAACCTTTGAACTTAAACTAATAAAAGACTCCAACCCATAAGAATTGGGGAGGACAATCCAAGACTCTTATCTTACCATTTTATCCCTCCATTTTATCTATTAAGTACAGAAAGCAGAAAATTTAGCCCGAGTATAGCTAAATAGACAAAAAAGCCAAATGCCAACCTTAACTAGTTTAGGATTGAAGTTCGGTAAAATTAAGCTAAGCAAAAAATAGTCTCAAGCTACAATCATACATTTGATTTGAACAACAAACTATCCAACTAAAAACGCACAAGTAAAATTGCATAGCGTATAAGAACAATTCAGAAAAAGTTTCACATACCGTGCACTGGTTAGCGGTGAACCGGCACATCCTCTAGGATTCATAACAACAGGGAAAAATCCACGTTTGAGAGCTGGATCTGGGCGAGAAGGAGAGAAACTCTCAAAATCGGGTTGGATCTGGGCGAGAAGGAGAGAAACTCTCAAAATTGGGTTGGATCTGGGCGAGAAGGAGAGAAACTCTCATTCCCAAGTGAACCAGAGTTGGATCTGGACGAGAAGGAGAGAAACTCTCAAAATCAGGTTGGTAACCGAATTTACAGAGCGGATTAACGGCAAAGGAAGAAGATCGGCTGGCTGTCGCGTCGCCGGCACAGTGACGACGTCGGAGCCGCTGGCACTGGTCAACCCTTTTTCCTCGATCTCCCTCTCTCTTTCTTTTTCTTTCTCCCTCTCTCTCCCGTTGTCTGTTCTCTCTTTTTTTTTTTAAACACTTGGGGCCACTGTAACTTTCTAGAGAAAAATGCTCTTGGTCCCTCCACTTGGTTTTTATATTTTCTTACTTCACACGGATATATATATATATATATATATATATATATATATATATATATCGTTGCACATTTTATTTAATTCAAAAGACTAAAATTAATTTTATAATTCCATTATCAATATAAGTCTCCATTTTATAATTTAATTATAAATCTTAAGATTTTTAAGCATTATAATTCAGTCATTGGATTGCCAAAGTGTATAAGCAAAGGAATTTTTAATCTTAATTTGTAACAATAAATATGTATTTATATTTTTTATTTATATTATAATACTTGAAATAATTAAAATTATAAATTTTTAAAAAATTTAATTGAAAATAAGCAAATAATATTATATAGGGTAAATTTCTAAAATTACTAAAATGCTACTACCAAATTTCATCATTTTATCCTTGTATTCAAGGATAATTTTGTAAATATATATAACTAAAATTTTTAATAATTCAAAATTTTAACAAAATAAAAATAAATTATAAATTTTTCATAATCATTTTAAATGAAATAATAAATTTTATATTATTATTATATAAATATTTATATTTATTATTTATTATAATACACCAATCTTCAATAATTATAACAATTACTTTATTATTATTATTATTATTATTATTATTATTATTTTTTTTTTTTTAAATAAATAAGTTTATATTTGGGAATAATTAATAAAGAAATAAAATAATTTCTAATAATTTAATATTTGATTTAAATTTTATAAAATAAAAATAAATTACAAATTTTTTTTATTATTTTAAATGAAATAATTAGGTCTTTTTTGAAGCAAATGAAGAAAATTCTTCAGGGATCTTAATTAAAATTACGGCTTGACATTAAACAAAATGAGTGACCATAGATTATAAGTTTTATTAAAATTCACACAATAAACATAAAACAAATTTGTGGCAGCGGCACCGTTTTATCCCATAATAGCTGCCACCGTTTTATCTTAATCTCCTTATTTTTTCTTTTAGCTCATGGTTTCAAAATCAATAGAAAGGAAAGTAGGCAGTGATTGGTAGACACTGAAAGTAGCGGTGATCGGTTTATTTATTATGGTTTTAGTTTACGAAATTGCAGTTTGATGCATTGAATTGCCAACGACTAGGAGATGAAGCATGTGGATTGCTACACGTATTATCAATTTCACTGTTATTATTATTTTATTTATTAATTTGTTGTTATGTTTCTTCTTTTGATTCTCACGTTGTGTATTATTTCGAAATACAGAAGTTAACTTTTAAGTTTTAACATGAATGATTTATTATTATTTTTTTGTAAATTAAAATTAATATTATTGTACTATAAAAATATTATTTAATATCAAGAGATCGCAATATAAAATTTATACTTTTTAATTGTATTAATTTGTATATGAAAGCAAAATGCTACTCAAAGCTTATGTATATTGTATTATTGGATTTGTGACAAATAAGCCTTTCGAGTATTTGTTAAAAAAGACTGCATTTTGTATTATTTTTGTAATATATATATATATATAGAAAATTTATGTTTAAATAAATCGAGGAAACCGTGTTATATTATCGTTCTAAGCTAATAATCATGTATTGTTAGAGAATTTGATAATGACCAAGAATATAATTCACGAAAGATTATTTTATTTTATTTTATTAAATAGTGAATTTCATGCATAATTGAATTATTAGAACTTATAATTGACTAACACGTCTAACAAATACATACATATAAAAAATACTCATTTATTTATGGGTTTGGTTGCATATATTTGATAAGTCATCATTTTGAACTAGTTTACACTTTACACCAACTAAACTAACAGTTATTGAGATATTGCAAAAACCATCAACAATATATATAATAGCTATGCCATGAATGTCTTTTTTTCAATTTCGATGGTTTTTAATAATGTTTTTTTTTTAAATTTCATTTCACTGTAGCTTTACATAGTTGTATCATGTAAACAGGAGATAGCAATTTTTGTTGGGTTGAATGTATTCGGATTGAATTATGATGAATTGAGTTATAAATATAAAAATTTTATTTTATTATGAATAAATTGGATTATGATCTAATTGAGTTACAAATTTATTAGCTAAATAAAATATTATCAACTAATTAAATAATTTCTAATTTTCAGTTATAAAATAAATTTCTAATTTCTAAAAAAAATTATTTTTTACTTTATTTGCGACGGATTAGTGACTAAAGTTTTATTAGCGACTACAATTTTCGTCGCTAAACCGTCGCAAAAAAAGGCGCTAAATTTTCCCTCCTAAATTAGCGACTAAAACTTTCGTCGCTAATTTTTCTTGAACTAATTTATGAATAAAAAATTATAAAATTTAGCGACGAAACTATTTGTCGCTAATTCCGTCACAAAACCTGGGCGTACCTTCCCCCAATAATTAGCGACTGTTTTATTCCGTCGCTAATTCGTCGCAAAAATAGAAAATATACTTTCCACGACGGATTATAAAACAGTCGCTAAGCCGTCGCAAAAATTGCGATGAAAATAATGCCGTCGCTAATTGACAGTTTTTTTTGTAGTGAACTTGCTGGATTTAAATGGAAAGAGTGAAGCTGTTTATTCTCGCAGGCATAATAATATTGTAGCATATATTTATCTTGCATTATCATGTAGGTCCATTTTGCTCATGTTGCTACCCAACACTAATGTCCACATAATTATTCTTATTATTATTTCGATGGATAACGTCCACATTATTTGATAAGCTTTCCTCATACAATTGGATGATTTATTTTGATTTTTGTTTCCAGGGTAAATGTGGCACACTTTTTGTTTTACTTTATATTATACGTACAATTGTGCATCATATTTTTTCTTTTATATATAAATAATTTAAAATTTCAAATTTAAAACGTTATTTTCGCATATTAACAGTGCTTATTGGTCCGAATAATAATAAAGTTAAACTCCTTTAAGCAATATTTTGGATTTAGTTCTTGTTTTATGCATGAATCGTATACCGTTAAAAAATCATCTCCTATTATATACTTTAAAATTTTCAATTTTAAATTTTTTTTTGAATGCACAATTTTAAATTAATTAATTTCATAAATTTAAAAAAGCCGAATAGAAGACGAAAGACCCATGAAAAGATACATGCTAGTATATATTCGAAGTCCATGTGCTTATAACCTATATAATATTTATCTTCTGTTTAATTCGTTTCCTATGTATAAAATTTTTCTATTTGTCTTCTGTTTAATTCGTTTCATATAATATAAGATTTTTCTATCTGGTGTCGGTATTTGAGTTGCACGTGTGGATATTTGGATAATGTCTGACCATTTTATTTGGTAGTTTCTTGCTTGTCTAAGAGTTGGTAGGGAGAACGATATGCAAAATCGTGATTATAGTTAGACCAACTTCGGAGAAGTTTCTCCTTGATCTTTTTATAACACTGTAATTAAAATTTTACTTTCCCTGTTTTTAATAAATTCGCAAGGTTCCGATAATTTCTTAATCTGACAACAGTTATAGTAAAATTAAATCCATGTTTTATTAAAGAAAATGAGGGTTGCTTATCCATGTTGCCATACAATTTCGATTCGTAGACTGTATTTATTCGGACAAACTGAATTATTAGGTTTCTGCTGATGATTAACTTAAATAATAACAATCTCAAAAAATAATAATTAGTTAAACTATATTTTTATAATCTAGTAATTTTTATGTCTCTGTATATATATTATTTTAGCATAGGAATAGGATCTCGAATCTAATAATTGAATTGTCTGGACCATTTCATTTGAAACATAGATGATCCTTGTAATCTAGTTTTTTTTTTTTGAGATAATGCACATAATGTAGTAATCTTGGCACTCTTTCTTCATAAAATAAGCTACATGCTAATTTAATAATTTCGGATAGAATCCCTTTTTCAAGTTTCATCAGACAAGCCCAAATCGAGCCCAAATCCAACCAAAGTTTGACGAGTGGGAATGAGTTTCTGAGTTCTGGCCTAATAACTCGCATTATTGTTTTTAGGATTTAATTTGTAAGATCTTTTAACTCTTAACATAAATTATTATAGTTGAAAAAAAAACATAAGTTATTTTAGTTATCAATTGGACAAACACCGAATGGGTGAACCCTCGATGCCAAATTAAACATGCATTTGATCTCGTTGCTTAAGAGTTAACCTTAATGAACTACAAAACTCACTATTTGTTTGATTTAAATAATTTTAAGTTTATAATTTCATAAATTATATTATTTAAAATGTGAAAATATAAATTAATGCATATATTTATGAATGGGATGATATTTTAAATCTATATAAAAAAAATTGAGAACAGCATTTTAAATCGGTATATATATAATAGGATATTATAATCTTAATTTTGCTCTTCGGCTATATCGCTGGCCTATGTTGGGACCTATACCACAATGGCTCGCAACCGACGTCGTGATGCTTGGCAACAGTGTCGCTTATACCACAGTCCGTAATGCGTGAATCGCGAATTAACCTCTCGCTCGAGGACAACCAAGTGGGTTATATAATTTACGAATGTTAAATTACTGTCCAACTCATTTTTTAACCAGTTTTATATTGATGAGAATTCAGTATTAGCATAGTGCGCCTGAAACAAAACTAAGTAATAACTTTTCCCATATTATTATTAGCAGTATTAAGTTAATCTTCCCACATTAAATCCAAGGATCGATTAAAATTCGTACAATCCAATCGAATATTGACCAATTTATGATTTGTATTTTTTAATTCATTTATGATATTACAATCCATCAATAATCCGTTTATTAATGACACAATCCAAATCCATCCATTTGCCACCTATTGACCATTAACATGTTATATTATAAGCAATAACAGTAACATGTTATACAAGAATTATATGCTAAACACTAACAAACTACTCAAACTAATTTTTTTTTATCCATTTAATGTAAATTGTCAACTAATCAATTTTAATATTTCCTGTCTTAATTTGGGTTTGATATATTTTTACTTACAATGATTTAACTGGTCATGCAATTTGTATCCCATTTCTGTCCCTTTCAATAAATTATTGAACTTCTTCTATTGACTTATAAGATAATTAAATTTACTTTTGAATCGAAATTAACTATATTCTTCAGTTTGTCTGTTTTTTTTTTTTTACAAGTTATCTAATTCATGGTTAAACACTTAAATTTATTTCGGTTTCCTTTATTAACTTCCTCCACCGTTAAATTTATAAAATATTCTTCAAATTATGGAGACTAAATTGCTCCACTGTATTCAACTTCAAAAAACTCGCTTTCATTTGTATTTAATTCGTCACTTAAATTTTTTATCTAAATAAAACAAATTTACTTAAAAAAAAAGTCAAACAATTAATAGATACTGTTATATTGGTAGAATTCCCATCAAAAGTATCAACACAGTTAGTTTGAATGAATGATATTTACATACAAATCAACAATTAGTTCGAATAAATTGCTTATTCTTGGAAGACAGAAGCATGTTCCCATTTTGTTTTCATGAGTTTGTTAAGAGAAAATTGAAATTGATGAAGCAAATTCCACTCTGAGAAAAAAAGCCTATAAAAAATAAAAAAATTTTAATTTTTAAAAGTATAAATCTGGTTCTCAAAAGTCAATAAAGATTAGAAAATTTGATTGGCCCTTACAGGCTCTGCTATTAAAGGTCATGGCCTCTGAAATTTGTAAAGACCAGAAAAACCTAGCCCTTAAAAAATATTGAGAACTAGATTTTTTGTCGCGAATGATAGTGAGCAGTCAAATCTTGTTTGTCAGGTCATTAAAGGTCCTTATCAAATTTGGTCAGGTCATTAAAGGTCCTTAAAATGACAATTCAAATTTGGTCCTAAAATGATAATAAGAACCGCATATCTATTCTTTAAAAGATAATCTTATAGACGTAACATCATATAACCAGATATTTCATTTTATAAATAAATAAATTTGTTCATCATGAATTTTTAGCTAGAATTTGTGCATTTAATAGAATAATTAAATGTACTTATAATTAAAAATATCAAATTTATTCGTACAAGAATTATATAAATAATATAAATTATATATATAATTTCAAAAATTTTTAAAATTCAAAATAAACGTAAATATAAAATATTTTTTGTTTTTTTTCAAAAAATTAGTGATAATTTTATTTCTGATCACTAAAGTTCAATGTATGACCACGTAAAATTAGCATTTCAAATACAGAGAGAAAAACTTAGGGCACGTTCGGAATGGTTTTATTTTTTTAGTTTTTTGTTTTTAAAAACTAAAAATTTATTTCAGTTTTTTTCGTGATTTTTTTAAAAAATGTTTTTTTTATTCTAACCATTTCTTTTAATCTTTACAAAATTGAAAAATTCCTGATTTAAAAACATCTTATCCAATTTGAATAACGTAAAAATAATCAAAGTCCACTCTTCTAGAGAAAAGAAAAAGCATTATTCTACTTGTGGTGGCAATTTATTTATTTATTGTTAATATTTGTCAAAGTTTTGCCCTTGGGCAGTTTGTTTCATTGCATGTGCTTTCATGATCCTCTTCATGTCAAGCAGGTGTCAATATGCAAAATGCAATATGGCTGTGCAAAAATTCTTCACATTATGCACACAATGTCCTTCATTAATTAATTTTTCTTTGAAATATGCTATATTCTATTTTCTTACACAACAATTGATATTGATCCATTTTTTTATCATCCTTTCTGTCCTCCAGTTTCAATTTTTCTTTAGCCTCTCTTTCTCTTTCTTCAATGGAACTCTAGTTTGAGTTTCCTCGCAAAATTGACATCTTTGAAAATGAGAAGTTAATAGGAGCTTTTGGCTGATGATGGCGATGAAAGAGAGTAGTGAGAAAAAGGAGATTTAGATAAAAATAGAAAAGAAATCTGAAAAAACTACCTTTTATGGTTTGCAAGTTTTTAGGGTGCGTTTACTTATATAAAATAGTTTTCTGTTTTCTGTTTTCTATTTTCTTAGAAAATTGAAATATTTATTTTCTATAGAAAATTTAGAAAACGCGTTTATTTATCAACAAATGAAAAACTGCAGTGTTTATTTTTTTGTATATATATATATATATATATATATATATATATATATATGCGTACATACATACATACATACATTTATATATGTATGTGTGTATGCATATATATATATATATATATATATATATATATATATATATATATATATATATATATATATATATATATATATATATATGTGTGCATACTTACATATGTATATGCATATGTATGTGAATATATGCACATACATACACATGTATTTATGCATACATACATATGTACATGTATGTGTATATATGTACATACATATATATACATATCCATATGTATACATATGTATGTACATACATATACATATGTATGTATGTATGCACATACAAGCACATACATATATATGTATATGAATATGCATGTATATGTATGTGCATATGTATATATGTATATGTAGGTGTATGCATAAATACATATTTATGTGTATAAGTATGTATATAGATACATACATGTATGCATGCATGCATGCATGTATGTATATGCATATGTATGTGTATATATGCACATATATATATATATATACATATACATATGCATATGTATGTGTGTGTGTGTGTGTATATATATATATATATATCCATATGTATATATGTATGCATGTACTACATATACATATACATGCACATGCATATATTTATGTATGTATGCACATACAAAAACTTACATATGCATGTATATGTATCACTACAAAAAAAAGCGAATTAGCGAATAAATTTAGCGACGGATTATTTTTCGTCGCTCATTAGCGACGGATTAGCGACTATTTCAAGTTTTAGTCGTGGAAATGTATTTGTCATAAATTTAGCGACGAAATAGCGACTAAACACTTAAAATAGTCGCTAAATTTGGCGGGAAAGAATGGCGCCTTTTTTTGCGACGGATTAGCGACGGTAAATATTGTCGCTAAAATTGTTTCAGAAAAATAGCGACGGAAATGCGTCGCAATATGCGTCGCAAAATTTATATTATATTATATTATATTATTTATCTATTTTCTTTTAAATTTTTAAATAGATTTATAATTTTATTTATTGATTTTACCAAACATTATAATATTAATAAAAAATATACATACATATTTATGTTTACTAATTACTTTTAATAATTTTTTAAAAAAATTTTTTATATGATATTATTTGTCTATTTTACAAAAATTTATAATTTCAATTATTCCAAATATTATAATATAAATGAAAAATATTTGGTGAAGACGATCGAAAAACCATTTGCCATTAGATCAGCCTAATTTTTGGTGAGTACATTTGAAACTCCTTGTTGTTAATTTTGAACGGTGAAGATTAGTTTTTAAGGTCTGTAAATTCAATATTTGTTGCAAAAAATAGATTGTTTTTTGGATTTTTTACATTATGATCAGTTTTGTATACGAATCGAAAAATCATTTGTCGTTAGATCAGCCTGATTTTTGGTGAGTATGGCTGAAACTCCTTGTTGTTAATTTTGAACGGTGAAGATCGTGCTTGTTACTTTCTAACCCTATCCGATTTGCTTTGGACAGAAGTTGCAATTAAGAGCTCTTTGTTCTTCTCTCTCTAATGTTTGTGTAACACCCCAACTTATCATAATAAATATAAATTTATGTCCAGTTATATTTAATGGTTATGTAACGTCCCAAAATTTGAGTCGTCTGACAATAATATTTAATATATGAGCAGTACTTCTGATACCGGTTCACGAAAATCAATTTATTGAGAAAATTATACAAGTGAGTATAATTTAAAGGTTGGTGTATATATATACAATAAAATACCCACTTTAAATTATTTCAAGATAATAACATCCAATTTATAATAAATTCAAACATTAAATATACTTCAGAGTAATATAAGCCTATTTTAGATTCGAACTCCCGCTCTGATATCATTTTTATTACATATTTAAATAAACTTAGCAAAATTTAAAAAAAATTGCAGACAGATGGATTTAATTAATTGAAAGACTTCCCAAATATTAGGAGTAATAAAAATAATTTGAACTTAAAGCAAAATTTAAGAAGTAATAACAATGAATTAAAATGAATAAATGTATAATAATCATTAAAATAACTAAAATAATAATAATAATAATAAGACTAAAATTTCTTATTGGCTAATAATAATAATAATAATAATAATAATAATAATAATAATTGAAATCAATCCCCGAAATATTTCAGATGAAAAATGCATATTTGGCTCCTGTTTAAATAATTGAAATAACACCTAATTTATGTGGACACAGATTTATGAAAGAGTATAACACTTAAATAAAAATAAGAAAAGAATAGGAAAGGGAGGAGAGGGGAACGAATGGAGTATCGGAGAAGCGAGATGAGAGAGAGAGAGAATCCGGCCACCACTCGTCAACCCCCCCTTGCCTCTTCTGTTCCGCCGTCTGTCCAGCCGTCACCATCTCAGCTTCTTCTTCTTTTTCTCCTTCTCGGGTTGGGATTTCTCTCTCACCGAAAACTCCTCCTCCATTTTCCGGCCACCTCCGACATCGGATGGCGACACGAACACCTCCGAAAGGTTCCTAGCGGAGAGGCGCACCTTCCCATGCCCTCCATTTCTTCTCACATGCCAAAAATAAACAGATCGAAATGGGTATATTGAGGTATTCCGGTGAGAATTTCGACCAGATCACGAGGCATTAAGGCGTGTGAGCACTCCGATGAGATTACCAGCGGCTTAAGCTTCGTATTGATGGTAGCAGATCTTCTCCGGTGAGCCTCCGGCCACCGGTGACTGATGGACGGAATGTTGACTTCGGCGTTTTGAATGGAAATTGAAGGTGCTTCAGTTTGCCTATCCCTTTATAACTTGATTCTGTAAGGTTAGTATCAGTAGTAGAATCTAAATCTCTTTTTGTTTTCATTTCTTACTTTTGTTAGTAGAATCTAAAAATGACTATCAGCAAAAGTTAATATCGATGTTAGTGGAAGTGAAATTGCGAGGCATCTGGATCTACCAACATGCCAACAGCTCGTCGAGTAGTAGTGGAAGCTGGGTCCATCAGAGGTTAGTGGAAGCTGGGTTCTAGTAGTTATTTGAGATTGCTGTTTAGCCTGTGTTTTGATTGGTTGATGAAATAATGTTTAGCCTGATTAGTAGATTGATTGTAGTTGCTGTTTTTCATTTGCTTTTTCCCCATAGCCTTCCCCTGCATCAAAAAAGTGACAACCCCATGTTTCCACTAAAATATGTAATGCTACTCAGTGAAGGAAAACATGCAGCAAGTGCACATGAAAGGAAATGAAAGCATTTTCTAATCAGTTTTAATTTAAAAATAAGAAATTGACTATTGATTGCTCATTTTTCATTTTAGAATAATTTTAATTGTTTTCCACGCCTGAACATGGGTTGATTACTTACACATTTAGTGTTGATATGCAGATTGCTAATCAGCCTAGCATATATGTTCTGGACACTCCTGGTGTATTGGTTCCTAGTATCCCAGATATAGAAACTGGGTTAAAGCTAGCTCTTGCAGGTTTAAACTATCTGCTCTTTAGTTTCTCATCCATTCTGTGCAAATACATTCTGTTTTATCTGTTATAGGAATAGGATTCAAAATGTGCATCTCTCTCTCTCTCTATGTATATACATGCTCATGCGCTCGTGCATTGGCAGCAAATGTAGATAGATATGTTGGCAGCAATGTGCATCTCTCTCTCTCTCTCTCTCTATGGAACTTGTACGGAGCATGTGTAACTTTAATTTTATGCATATGTATGCAAGTAGTTTGAGCCACTGAGTGAAACTTAAAAGAAATTACATTTGAACAGAGGGATTTCATAATTTTGCATGGGCAGTTGTATTTTGGTCTGTTTGTAAGTCCACCGGCTGGCTATGATGCCATAGAGCTATAGATATTTTTTGTAGATGATTTGTAGTTCCCTTAGTAGTGATAGTAAAGTTCATGTTGCTATCAGGCAGCACATAATTTCTCCTTTTTGGATCTGGTTTATGTATTTTGAAACTTGGTGTCTAGATAACCCCTGGAGCTTTTAATTTGGTAGTATGTGACCATCTCAGTTGCTGAACTCAATTTAGCCAGATGGTACATATTAGATTAAATTTCCTTAAGAAAGTTTGTGGAAATACCTGAATGATTAAAGCTGCAATTTTAACCTGGAGATCCCAAGCTTTGCATTCTCATGCAGTCGATATATTTGAGCTTTTCTCATACAATGGAGGCTATCCTTATTGTATAGAGCACAAATAAATGCAATGGAAAAATTGAAAAAGAAAAAAAATGGAGAAAAGAAGCAGCAGTTGCTGGAGAATAGGCTTCTAACTTCACAACCAACAGAATCTGTTCACTTGGAATTTTCTTTTGAATGGCATAGAAGCAAAATTCTGCTACATGTTAACTCCCTCAAAGGTTCTGTTGGAAATCTAGCCTTTCAAATATATGTTTCGCAAAGTATTGTTCGGCATTTATGAAACATGTAATCCTGCTGGATTTAAGATTCCATATAACCAGAATGCTACTTTCCAATGAACATTTTCGTAGTTTATTGCATACTTATGTACCTAGTAAGAACTATTTTCTATTTGGGCACAAATGCAGGATCTTTGAAAGATTCTATTGTAGGCGAAGAATGCATTGCGCAATATTTATTGGTTGTTTTAAATACTCGGGGCACTCCACTCCACTGGAGACATTGGAATAACAGAAAAATGGATGGCATTCGATATGAATCATCTCAGGACAAACACGAGTATAATCTCAAAGATCTTCGGCCAAGGAGGAAGAAGCCACTGAATATGTCTGATTTGCTTTCCATTGTTAATTGGCTAGGGATTCTTCCCTTTCTTCAGATTTATGGTTAGTCCTTCCTTCCTCTCTTTATTTTTGGATTTTAAATACTTAGTAATTGCACCTGTATTTGTATATGTGTTTTAAAATGTTTTTAATTAATTTTTATAATGAAGCAGTCATGTCCTGTTATCACTAGTACTGATGAATATATATTTTGCATGTCCTTTGGTCATGAAAAGGGTGATATCACTGACTTGGCTGTAAGTTCCAACAATGCCTTGGTGGCTTCTGCTTCAAATGATTGTATAATTCGAGTTGTAAGCTTCTTTCATATCCAATTTCATAGGCTTATGCACAGAAACACACAAACACAGAGCCAGCTTGATCTTTCATCTCAACAAATTCTGAACAAGTGAAAAAGACATTTGTAACTTGATCTCTGTTTTTATATAATATAATTTGCAGGTTGGAATCTTCCTCCCAATTCTCTAGGATTATAACCATAAGCTTTCATCAGCGCACAGACATCATGGAGTTAGTTGGAATGAGGTTTCAAGCTTGAAACTTTTTAAAATTGCCATCACCACTATTTACTGATTGTTTTATTTGAACATTATCGTTAATGTTAATTTGGATGTTATTTTTAATATTATTATTTATTGTTTAGGATGATACTTTGTAGAGTCACAAAGTCTTTATTACTTCAAGTAATTTATAATTCTATATTAGTTATGAATTGATATTATGTTTTATATTATAAATTTATCAATTACATTTGGATTTGTATTTACATATTTTTGTATGGTCTCTATTAAATATTAGGTAAACAATGAATTAATGTATTGTTTAATTATATGTAAAAAAAATAAATTCAAAAATTAAAAAAATTTAACATTGTTAAAATAGCGACAGAATAGCGACGAGAGTACTAGTTGCTAAAAATGTGCTAATTCAGTAAATAAACATATATTAGCGACGGTAAAAGCGACTCTAAAGTCGTCGGTAATTTTTAGCGACTAAAAATAGCGACGAATATTTGTCGCTAAAATATTCTTAATATATTGGCGACTGATTTTAAGGGTTAATTAGCGACGGAATTTGTCGCTAAATTTAGCGACTGTTTTCCATTTTAGTCGCTAAAATGCCAGCGACGGCCAAATAGCGACAAACCGTCGTTCCGTCGCTATATTTAATTAGCGACGGAATTTCATTAAATAGCGACGGAATTGTCCGTCGCTAATTCCCTTTTTTTTGTAGTGTATATGTATATGTATGTATGTATGTATGTATGTACATATATATATATATATATACATATATGTGTGTATTAATATTATTTAAAAAATTTGGAAAACATTTTTTATTAGTTTTTCAATTTCTTCTTTATTTTGGAAAACTGAAAAATTCATTTTCTGTTTTCGATTTTAGAAAATTGACGAAAATAAACATGATTTTCATTTTCTGTTTTCTGTAGAAAATTTTTCTGGAAAACTGGAGCAGTTTTCTGTAAGTAAACAGGCCTTTAGTTTTTTTAACTCTAAAATACTTTCCGTATATTCGTTGAAAACAGAAAACCACGATATTTACCGAACACGTTTTCACTTTAATTTAAGAAAAATAAAACGAAAATCCAAAAACAAAATCGATTCCGAACGCAGCCTTAAATTTTAGTTGTAATAACCTCAGTTACATAAGTTCTCATAAAGGCTACTGCCCCTGAAAAAACAAAAGGGGAAATTGATAAAAATTCAAGACTAACTGAGAGTCTTTCATCTCGTTCTACTAGTTCCATCCTCTAAAAGGCTCAAACAGACTGTAACAGGCAAAGATTTCATCATCAAGAAGTGGAGAAAGTGGGTCTAATAATGGATTCAAGGACTCAGGCATGCAGTAATTATCAGAAACGAATGGTTCTGTCCAAAAATTTCCACTCATTTCTTCAAAGAAAGCAAATTCATCATCAGATTTTGAGTCGCTACTGCTTATTAAAGCTATGCTATTGTCTCCAGCATTTGAGGAGATATCAGAAGACAAAGAAGATGGTTTCGGAGACAATGAGGAACCTAATTCCATAATTTGAGGAGTTCCGAGATTTATGGGATGGCTATTGTTTGCTTTAGTGTCTTCCTCTTCTTGATTCTTTCCATAATCTCTTAAGTTTAATTTTTGTTGCTTTGAGAGTGAATCTTTTTGCATGCTTTTCTTGAGTTTGGTATGCCAATGGTTTTTTATTTCATTGTCTGTTCTTCCTGGTAACTGAGCAGCAATGGCCGACCATCTGCATATATAGTTGATAAAATAAGTAGGAGATTAAATTTATTTTATATATTCATAGATAATATCAGTTGAAGATTTATGCATGCATTACACAAGATAAATAAAAGATTAGACGGCCTATCACCATTCAATTACTCAGAAAATAATCCGATAATATTTATATGTTGTGATAATTTTCCTATCAGTTATGTCTATTGCAATTATCAGTAAATTAAAAACAAATTATTGATGAATTATATTTCAGGCCAACTAATTCTATAAATAAAAGTAATACAGAATGTTATTTTCATCTAAAAAGGTTTGATCTTACATCCCTACTTATTCATGCAGTCGTACTCTTATGCATGTAGTCGTACATAGGAAAAAGAACCACCATAAGGCCATAAATATTTCTGTAACTAGTTATATAATATATATATATATATATTTTATGTGAGAAGGCATTATTGATTTGACTCAATTTGATAATAGAGAAAAATAGCCGTATAGATTAAGAAAAATCAATATTTACCTATTCCCTAGTGATTCATGTAATCGAAGAATGGTTTCCTCTTCCTCCTTGGTGTAATTTCCTCTCTTAATATTTGGCCTAAGATAATTCATCCATCTCAATCTACAGCTCTTCCCACATCTTTGTAAATCTGAATGAAAATAAAATAAACCCAAAGTTTAGTATGCAAGCTAGAAATGATTTTTCTTTTTTGTCATCAGTTACAATACATTATATTGCATGAGCAATAGGCTCTTCATCCGTGATGAGTAGCTGGGTAAAGGGGGAGGAGATAGGGGGTAGGGAGTGGAGGCACAGGACTCGAATTCGAAATATGTCCCAAACCTCACACAGCCTTCACCGAGCTGTCTCCTTGGGAACCGAGTTAGAAATATATGTGAAATCCATGCATGAAAATGAAATGGATTCGATTAATCAAAATAAAAGCACAGAACTCAATCTCTTTGCAATGTTACATACCAGCATATTTGGGCAGTTGGCGCCAATTCCAGCAGCCATATCTAGAAACATAAGCCATTAGTTTTCTATCTTCCTCTGGAGTCCAAGTACCCTTTTTTAATCCATTTTTATCACAACAACGAGTTCTCACCATTTTAATGGATTCCCTTTTTCCCGTTTGTTCAAGTGATTCTTTGGTAGCAACCATGACTTCAAAGTCCAACTTATTTATGCTTCACCATATACGCGACTTCTATATATTGATCCAAAACGTGCTCCACGCTTATTCACCCTTTAATGATGCATGTAGACTTTTTCTTTGGTTTTAGACTGGATTAATTTTGTATTTGGAGAAAGCATGCCCATGTGAAATTCACTTTAGACCTCAAAAGGAAAAGGAGGGGTCCATCCAAGAAGGTTCTTTTAATCGAAAACATTTTAATATGTGGTCCCTAACTACTACCATTCCCATATGTTGCGTTGAATATTTAAGGACGCTGTTCTCTGCTAGATGTTATCTTATCGTCATGGAATGAACTTCCAAGAAATATCGCACGAGAGGAACTCATGAAATCCCTCGTGTTTCTAATTAGATGTTCTTACTTGAGCAAATAACGTGTTTTTCACATGGGCAGATGAGAAAATATAGCCCACAGTGACTTGAGTCCTATATTGCAAAGGAATTCATGTTTGGATAAATTTTAATCCGAATTTTATACCTATAAGAAAAAAAAAACATTGGTAGAGATTTGACAATACTCCAACAGTCAAGTTAGATAATTAAAACTCGAAAAACAATTGAATAGTAGTAGAACATAGAAAATCGAATGAATATTATAGTCATATATATAACAAACTTAATTGTATTTAATACGTAAAAATTAATGTAGACTTTAATGACTTGCAAAGTTTAGATTAATGAATAATTATTGCTATCATAGTATTTGTATAATTTGCCGGCCGGTACATATTACCATGTCTATTTAATTAGTTTGATTGATATGAGTTTATGGATTTAGATTTAATTAGTTTTATTATCATATATCGACATTCATAATATTTATGTTATGATGAGACTATATATGGTGTTAAATACACACCTAGCTTGAATAAGGAATCTCATATGTATTAATGTGCAGTTTGGATAGTGTATAATTTGAGCGAGCGATTCATTTGTATTAATGTGTAGTTCGATTAGTGTATAGTTAGAACGTGATCGATTTATTTTTAGTAATGTATAACTTCATTAAAGTAGAGCTAAAATGAGCAAATGCATGCATGTGTTAATTCATTAATGTGAAGCTTGATTAGTGTAATATATGACCTTTTATTTTTGAAGAAAAACCAATTTAATTCGCTTCATAGTTTAACTCAAGTGAATTATCCATATATGGGCATATAATACAAGTGATATGTACTTATTCGACCCATGTTTTGCTTTGCTTTTTTCAAGCAAATGCCCATTAATAGCTAGTGTATACTATATCTGTTAACTTTAATTTGAAGGATCAAATTAAACTTTGACCAATTTTTTAGAAGAAAAAAGAATATTAGAATTGTGAAAAATATAGGATTTTTTTAAACGATTAATCAATTTTTTTAATAATTCAAATTAATTTTATTTTATAAAATAAAAATTTAGTTTGTTAATTATTTATTCACTTTTTATATTTCTTGATGGATGAGAAATGCACATTTTTAGCTTTAAATTAAAATAAAAGTGTGATTTTAATTTTTACAGAGTCAATTAGTAAAATTTAGACATTTAGAAATTATAAGTCAAAATAAGAATATAAATTTAATTTTTAGAGCTTTAAATTTCTCATATATATTCTATTCATCTATTTGTATAAATTTGGAGGACCAAAATGAAAATGAAAGTATACTTTCAATTGTTGAAATTATCACATATACTACATGTATAATTTTTCAAATTTGGTGGCAAAAGCTCTCTCAGCCTCTATTTCTGGCGCTTATACAATTATTTTTACCATATTGGCATTGAACTTTAAGGACTTGTATTTTTATACGTACTTTTATATTTAAAACTTTTAAATATATATATTAATTTTATGAAAATATTTTATAAAGTATAGAATAATTATATGTGTCTAATTTTTTTTGGTTAACTGATTGCAATTAATTAATTATTGATTAATCAATTATTAATAGATTAAATCTAGATTTAATTTTAAAAAAATCTATATTAATGAACCTAATACTTCTTGATTTATTTATTTATTTATATTTTTTAAAATTATGCCAAAGTAAATTCATTTGTTCTAATTCCTTTAATTTATAAATTAGACTAGAAAAATAAAAAAATTATAAATAATATACAAAGATTAAAAATATCAAAATTGTTATAAAATATGAAAAGCTATGTAAAATATTATAAGAATAAGGATAATAGAATGAGTTTAGAAAGAGATAAAGAGAAAATAAGTATACTTTTATTGTTTTCACCTGTGCATGTGTATTTCATGGAAGAAGCCTATATTTATAGGCTTATGGATATATGTTACATAAGTAAACATAAATACATGAGTTACAAACTTTTAATAAATTGAGAGTTTAAACTTGTTTTATGGACATTCATAAATTCACTTATTTACAACACTTTTATAGTAAAGGAAAAAAAGTACATAATATTTATAATACGCATAGTAAGTTGCCTTATTAAAAATCTTATCAAGAAAATCCAGTGGGATAAAACCTTGGCTAAGGGAAAAAGAGTACAACACAGTGTATTATACTCTCCCTCATAAAGACATATCTTTAAGTTTACGCATTCCAATAATGTATCTCAACTTTTCAAATGTTGCAGTGGGTAATATTTTGGTGAATAAATATGCAAAATTCTCACTTGAATGAATTTATTGAATATCTATTTCACTTTTTTTTTGAAAAACATGAGTGAAGAAAAATTTTGGTAAAGTGTATTTCGTTCTATCACCTTTGATGTATTATCATTTTAATTCGGCTATGAATAATTTATTATTTTCATACATTATTGTTAGAATATTTTCTTCAAAATGCAAGCCGCACATCTTCTGGATATGATGAATTAATGATCTTAGCCAAATACATTCTCGACTTACTTTATGCATTGCAATTATTTCTGCATAATGTAAAAAAAATAACAACTAAAGTTTGCTTTGTAGACCACCATAATATGGCTATGCTTTCATAAGTAAATAGATAGTCTGTTTGTGATCGAACTTTATGTTGATCAGATAAATATCATGCATTTGTATAACCAACTAAATGTGCTTTGGATCTGTTATAATAAAATAAACCCATATCAAATGTTCCTTGGAGATATCAAATAATATGTTTAATTCCACTTCAATGTCTTCTTATCGGAGATGAACTAAATCTCACCTATAGATTTACAACAAATGTTATATCTGATGTTGTATTATTAGCAAGATACATCAATACACCTATAACACTTAAATATGGTACTTCAGGATCAAAAAGTTATTCTTTATTCTCTCGAGTACGAAATGGATCTTTATTCACTTATAGTGATTTTACAACCAATGGAGTACTCAATGGATGTGCTTTGTCCATATAACATCGCTTCAAGATCTTTTTTCGCATAACTTGAATGATGAATGAAAATTTCATTTTTTAAATGCTTGATCTGTATGACAAGATAAAATTTTATCTTTTCAAGATCTTTCATTTCAAATTCTTTCTTTAAATAATTTATTATTTTTGTAAGATCTTGATCAGGAGTTTCAATTATATTTAAATCATCAACATATACAACAATTATGACAAATTCTAATTGTAATGTCCCAAAAGTGACCCTAGTCAAATTGCAGGATTTAATGACTAATTCTTGGATTTGGACTAAATTAAATATGTAAAGTATTTAATATAAAAAAATTGTTTAAGGGTATGATTGAGGGAAAAAAAATATAATATAAGTTATGGGTTGATTTCCTACAGATTAACTTGTGTGGGGTAATCTTTTGTTATATGTAAATATTGGAGGTTTGAATTGGGATTTTGGGCCAAATAATTGAGGAAAGAGAGATAAAAAAAGCAGAAAAAGGGAAGGAGAATCGGGGAGAGAGGGAGGAGCCGGTTCCCGCTGGTCGGAGGCACTGTGCGTTGCCGGTAGCCGCCTCATCGCTGCCGCCCTCCGATCGTCTCTCTCTCCACCAGCCACGGCGTTTAACGCCTTTCCCCTTCACCTTCCCCGTTTCTCTCTCCTTGCAGAAGCTTCCTCCTTACGTTCCGGCGGGTCACGGCGGCAGATGGTGGTATGACCACCACCGGAGAACTGCCAGCGATGGATCGATCCTTTCCATGTCCTCCTTTTTCTCTCAATCGCCGGCGCTAGGGAGATCGGAAGTGTGGTGGCCGCTACCTTCCAGCATGTTTTTCGGCGGCTTGAGATGGCGGTAAGGCGCGTGACCACCGCCGGCAAACTTGGGGTGGCGTGAACTCCATTCCGACACTGACCGTGCATCTCCGGTGAGGCTCCGGCGAATCACCGGTGACCGGTCCGGCGAGGACTGAAACAGGCAGTTTGAAGCTAATTTCTTCTATATAGGTATGGGATACTGAAATTTTCTCTGTGATATTTAGTTAAGTAAATTCGTAAATTATTGAAAATTGATTGAATTTGTAAATGTTTGTTAGTAGCAGAGTATGGGAACCATATTTTTCTCCTTATATATATGTTCTTTAAGGAGATTAAAGGCTTAGAGTTGGCATTGTTCATGAGTAGTTAGTTAAATCCTTTACATATGGATAATTTGAGTTTTACTGGTTTAAATAGGTTGATTTCAAGGCTTAAGGATTTGTAAAACTAAAATATGCTTGAGATGAAAAAATGAACAGACAACTTAGTTGAAGAAATTATAAAGTTGTCGAGTTATTGATTTATTTCTTGTTATCGTGTATGCTTAAATTTATTGTAAAAGTGTCACAGAAATTATTAGTATATGTTAATGGCATGTAAAAGTTATTGAAGGGTCTTGAAAATACGAAGTTATAGTGAATTAAGAATGTAATTTGTAATATTGACTTATCTTAGAAATGTGATTAATAAGAGAATGGATGGATGAGATGTATGATGAAATTATTTTTGTATTGTTGTGCCCCTGATGGGCTGAGGAAATTGTTTGATTTTTCAGGTGGAATAGTTAAGTTTTTAGGCGTTATATTGCCGGATTTTTATTTGGTAATCAGTCACTCGGACAATTATAGTTTATTGGCTTACTTAAATTATAAGTATTTCTTTTTGGGTCAAGCTTGGAGTCGTTGGTTAGTTAAGATTGAAAAAAAAAATTCCGTCTTATCACTTGTTTCAGTTAAACTGTTCAGTAAGGGTGTTACATTTAGTGGTATCAGAGCAAAGGTTTAGTCGATCCTAAGATCGGAGTATGTAAGCGAATGAATTATTACAAGTAACTTATGTATATGCCATATGGAATGAGTGAATTTGAAAGGGGCAAGTTTGTTGTTATCAGTTTCCTCGAATCATTTGAGTATAAAAAAAATGAAGTAATTTGCTGATTGAGGACCAGAATTAAACTTTTAGTTATCTCGATAGTTATGAGATAATGCTTCTGGGTGAATCTGTTAACCTAGCTAGTATATACTGCCACTACTATTATGCATTAGTCATCCATGAGTACATTTGTGTTTCAGTCCATACATGCATACAGTTCAGTCATGTGGCCACATGCTTCATAGTCTACATATGCATTTGTTATTGCATTTGTTATTGTATAGTCATGCAATTACATGCTTTATATTTGGTTTTGTTAGTGGCAATTTTGTTATACTAGTAAGAAGTTATAGCTGAAACCCAGTATAGACTTCGTCAGTTGCATTGAATAAAGGCCTCATTGAGATAAAAGAGATGCTTGATTTCTATTAGTTATCTAATCATTCAAGAATAGACAGTAAATATTGATCTTTTCTTAATAAGAAGTTTGTATGGAAATCAAATATCAGAGCTTAGGTTTAATTTTTCTGGGTAATGTGAGATTAGGAATATGTTTCTTGAAAGTTCTGATGGATTGATTACGTGCAGATATTAATGTTCTGTGTTGACTTGATATGGAATTGGATACTTTGTTATAAATGGTCGACCAATGATGTTGTTTATATTGGAGTACTTATTAGGACCATGATTTTGAGATAGTAAGATACTATTGAGGGAATTTTTAGCATATATCATTCTCTGATATTGGAAGTGTTATAAATATATTGATTGAGGAAGAGTTATTTGTGTTCTGATAAGAGTATTATAGTTGAAATTGATATGATGGTATGTAAAGGATGATAAGATGCTCTATATATTTGTCAGAGATTTCCTGATCAGTATGGGCACATCATATCATATTTCTGGCCCTAGCTGAAAAGGAAAACTGACAGGAAGTATAGCGAGCGTAAGAGTAACCAGATGTCAAAATAGAAGAACTATTGTTCTAGAAGGATGAGTTTGTTCATAGATAAAGAATAGTTTTAGGAAGTTGATAGCAATAGTGGTATAGATTATCGGTTTGAATTTTGAGGACGAAATTCTTTAAGGGGGAGAGAATTGTAATGTCCCAAAAGTGACCCTAGTCAAATTGCAGGATTTAATGACTAATTCTTGGATTTGGACTAAATTAAATATGTAAAGTATTTAATATAAAAAATTGTTTAAGGGTATGATTGAGGGAAAAAAATATAATATAAGTTATGGGTTGATTTCCTACAGATTAACTTGTGTGGCGCGTGACCACCGCCGGCAAGCTTGGGGTGGCGTGAACTCCATTCCGGCACTGACCGTGCATCTCCGGTGAGGCTCCGGCGAATCACCGGTGACCGGTCCGACGAGGACTGAAACAGGCAGTTTGAAGCTAATTTCTTCTATATAGGTATGGGATACTGAAATTTTTTCTGTGATATTTAGTTAAGTAAATTCGTAAATTATTGAAAATTGATTGAATTTGTAAATGTTTGTTAGTAGCAGAGTATGGGAACCATATTTTTCTCCTTATATATATGTTCTTTAAGGAGATTAAAGGCTTAGAGTTGGCATTGTTCATGAGTAGTTAGTTAAATCCTTTACATATGGATAATTTGAGTTTTAATGGTTTAAAGAGGTTGATTTCAAGGCTTAAGGATTTGTAAAACTAAAATATGCTTGAGATAAAAAAAATGAACAGACAACTTAGTTGAAGAAATTATAAAGTTGTCGAGTTATTGATTTATTTCTTGTTATCGTGTATGCTTAAATTTATTGTAAAAGTGTCACAGAAATTATTAGTATATGTTAATGGCATGTAAAAGTTATTGACGGGTCTTGAAAATACGAAGTTATAGTGAATTAATAATGTAATTTGTAATATTGACTTATCTTAGAAAATGTGATTGATAAGAGAATGGATGGATGAGATGTATGATGAAATTATTTTTGTATTGTTGTGCCCCTGATGGGCTGAGGAAATTGTCTGATTTTTCAGGTGGAATAGTTAAGTTTTTAGGCGTTATATTGCCGAATTTTTATTTGGTAATCAGTCACTCGGACAATTATAGTTTATCGGCTTACTTAAATTATAAATATTTCTTTTTGGGTCAAGCTTGGAGTCGTTGGTTAGTTAAGATTGAAAAAAAAAATTTCTGTCTTATCACTTGTTTCAGTTAAACTGTTCAGTAAGGGTGTTACACTAATTCTGATCTTTTTATAAATACACATGGATAAATCATATCATTATTATATTCCTCTTTTAACAAATATTCACTAAGACAATTATACCACATTTTTCCAGATTGCTTTAATCCTTATAATAATTTTTATAATTTTATTGAACAAATTTCTTGAGAATTTTTATATGCTTCGGGCATTTTAAATCATTTGGGGATTTTCGTATGAATTTGACCATCAAATGAGCTATACAAATAGGTTGCAATAACATCCATTAGACACATGTCAAGCTTTTCACAAACTGACATATTAATCATATATCTAAAAGTAATTGCATTCATTACTAGATAATATATTTCTTTATAATCAATGCCAGATCTTTGCAAAAATTCTTGTGCAACCAATCGTGTCTTATATATTACAATTTCATTTTTCTCATTTATTTTTGCATAAATACCCATTTGTACTTCACTGGCATTACACCTTTAGGTGTTCGGACTACAGATCCAAACATTTCATGTTTTGAAAGTGAATTCAATTATGCTTGAATTTCATCTTTTCATTTTGGCCAATCATTTTTATTTCTACATTCTTCAATAGCTATAGGTTTAAGATCATTGTTTTCTTTTAAAATATCACTAGCAACATTATATGCAAAAATATTGTCGACAACTATATCTTTTCGGTTACATCTTTTTCTTATGTTGATATAACTTATGGAGATCTCATTATTATTATTATTATTAGGTACCTGAACTTTGTAATGTCCCAGGAATCATTGATCATGTAAATAGTACTTTCTGAGAAGAATAGTATCATCAAAGACCTATCAGGCCCATAAATTTATTTTTTACCATTGAAAAAGTATTATTCATTACGAGTCCATTTGTATAATTTGGATTGAAATTGAAATCAAATAGACCTCCAAAATTGAAAAATAAAATAAATAACAGGACCAATATAGTTGACCGAAAATTTTGATTGGCTTAAAAATATTTCATGGACTTCATAAAATTATTCTAATTGCACCGAGTTACTAGAAAATTATGTATATGAAATTTTGAAAGGTTAAATAAATTTTTTGAAAACTTTAAAAATTCAGCTTTCGGGCTGGTTAAAATGTGCATCCGGGCTAAATTTGATATCGAAACGATATCAGATTGATCCAAAATTTTAAGCATGGTATAATTAATATTTTTAGGAAATTTTTGTATAATTTTTATCAAAAATTGATAATTAAAAGTATTTTGACTATTTAAATGGTGACAAATGGCATTAAATCCACTTATAACTTAATTACTTTTATCCTAAAGTAGGTAAGCCGCATTTATAAGGGAAAAAGGAGACTTTATCTTCTAGTTTGGCCGACCATCACTTCTTATTTGCTGGCCATAGCTTTCTCTTCTTCTTCTTCTTCTTTCCTTCATTTTCTTTGATTTCCAAGGCTTAATTCCTAAGATTCCATCTCTAATCTCAACTAAATTATCTTTAATTACTTTCCTTCATCTTTGGTTGCCTACAGTGGTGATAGAAGCTGAAATTAACCGATTTCTTCAAGTAAATATTTTGATAAATTTAGGAAAAATTGAATTTTACTTGATAATTTGATTAATTAAGTGTTAGTTATGATATTGTATGTATTATTTGGACTAAAATTGGTTAAAGTCGTGATGAATTTGGGCATGAAATTTCTTCC
>CM075809.1:39198822-39307139 GCA_037975025.1 Excoecaria agallocha
GGTTAAAATCATGGTGAATTTGAGCGTGAAATTTCTTCCATTTAGGAAATCAAGGTGAGAAAAATCAAGCAAATAAGGATAAAGGAAAAGAAAAAATTATTGAGTGGTTTGGAGTAAGATTTGGTAAGTGAACAACTTAAAATTCTTTAATTTCATATATATGTTGTATATATAATTAGGAAAACTATTTAGGTTAATTATTAATTAATAGTAAAATTGAACTTAAAATTGAGAAATTAGAAGTCAAATTAGTGAAATTATGATATTTAATTAAAATTTAGATATGTCCAATTTAAGGGAGAAATTCAGCCACCATTGACTAATTATTGTTATTAAATTGAGTAGAAAATACAATTTAAAAGGACATTAGCATAATGTAATTGAATAGAAACCTTGAAGGAATTTGTGCACATTTGATAAATAAATTAGAATAAGTTCATAATAAAGTATAAATAAGTCATATGACGTACAAGGAGCATGTATTGATAAATAAAATGAATAAGTGAAATAATTGTATTTGTACCGAATAGTCTTAATTGAAAAAAACTGGTATTTCTGAAACACTGAGACTATTTTTGATAATGTATATTAATTATTACCATGAATCAATAATGATGTATTGTTATAAACAATGTTAAATTGTAATTATGATTTGCCCTTAGTATTAGAAGTGAAATCATAAATTAGGATGTACATGGCTAGCCATAAGGATATTGTAATGGCCCGAACGCCGAATTAGCCATGAGTAGTATTTTCTGATAGTGAATAGTATTTTCGGACTGAAAAGTACACATGGAGGTGAAAAATATTTTATTTGATTATCGAAAAATATTGAACACGGATAGTCCGATATTAAAATTTGAAGTGAATTTGAGGTTAAATAGGTCTCCAAAAATCAAAAATACGAAAAACGAAGCAGTTCGATTTGAATAACAATTAGATTGATCTAGGTTTGATTGAACCGTTAAAAATAGAAAATAAAGTTTAAAAATTGCATGCATACCTAAAATGATGTGCATAATATTTTAGTTGCAAAAAGTAAATTTTTCGGTAATACCAGTAATTGTTGAATTGGATCTATTTGATTGAACCGAACTAGTAACTGACTTCAATTAGGTTGAAATTTTGTGTACATCCTATATTTGATATGATATGAATGATGAAATCAATTTTGAAGTGATTTGGAGTTAGAAAGTGAAAGAATTACAAAAGAATGGCATAATGGGCTTAGTTTCGGCTTTTGGGCCTTAAGTGAGTAGGTTTTGGTTGAACCAAAGTCCAGCCCACTTTGACTCACATATAAAAGGAATGAGGCAGATATTTTGGGTGAGTCATCTTCATCTTCATCAGCCCCTTTCCTGTTCTTTCTTGGTCGAATTCCTTATGCTTTCTCTCTCTTAAAATTTCTTAAATTCTCTCTCTTTTCTCTCTAAATCCAAGCACCCTAACTGATATTCTGCATCTCTAGTTGTTTATTCAAGCCTCTATCATTTGATTATAGGAAAATAAATTAGAAAAATTAAGTGAAAAAGTTTTAGGTGTCATTTGGAGGTAAGTAAAATTCACGAATTTAAATTGGTTTTAAGGTGCTCACATGTATTTTAGGATGCCTAAAGTTCATTTTTGATGTTATTTTAAGCATTTAAGATCAAAAAAATTAAGGTTTCTTATGAAAAGAAATTCGTCCATGGTAAGTTCCTTTGGTGAGGGACAATTCCAAAGCTAAAGGAAAAGAAAAGAAAGTCTAGGCAAGCATAAGCCAAAGACAAAAATTAATGACTAATAAATCCTCATATTTTCCTTAATTTTGAATGATTTTCCTTTATGTAACTTAAAAAAAATTTAGGAAAAATATGTATAATTGCAATTGACCTTAGATTATTGAAATTGAACCTTGAATAAGTTTATTAGAATGCTTAATTTAATTTTAAAGAATATGTATGGTGGACTTCTCATGTAGGCCGAATGGTTACTTTAGGAGAATTAATATTTATTTTGTATATTTTGATGAAATTAAGCCATAAAATGATTGTAGAGATTAGATAACATGTCCAAAAATTCTTGTAGAATTTATGAAAATTAATTGAATATTTTTGAAAGGAAATTCAATTATGTACTAAGTGAAAATATTAAATTATTATGGAATAATGCATAATTTGATGAGAAAAATGGTAAATTATTGTGAAATAATTCACAAACTGTGTAAAAAATGCTGAAAAAGTTAATTGACAAGGTAATGAATTGAAAAAGTAATTGAAACTGTTAAAAATCTAAAAATAATTTGAAATTAAAAGAATTTTTGCCTTTAGGAATAATCAGACAGTCAAAATTTAGCTCAAAATATAATTGGCTAGCCGTAGGGATACCTATATCGCGGTGAAAGTTATGGCGACTTATTTTGCTATGACATGATCACTTATCTTCCATAATATCTATTTGTTTTGATATCTGTTCTGTGATAAATGATCCTTAGGGATCATTTCTCAGTCTGTATGTGGCTTTGTGAGATTCATGTTTTATAAAGCCAATCTGAAAATTTATGTCGGGATTGTAGGGCATAATGATAAGAATAAGTTAAAAGTACAAAAAAAAAAAGCAAAAAGTGAAGTTTAAAGTGAAAAATGACCTAATTGAAAAGAAATAAAAAGTTTATGGATAAAATGATAATTTTTTCAAAAATCATATTTAATAAGTAAAAGTAATTAGGAAATGATTAAAAATGGTAATTTAATGACCAAACAGTCTAAAAATGAACTTTTGTAAAGTTTAAAGACTAAAATATAATTTTATATAAAAAGTTAAAACAATGACTAATTGGAAATTTTGAATGCCAAAACTCAAATGTGAAGTAAAAATAAGAAAAGTAATGACAATTTTATAATTAGCAGTCAAAAGGATATTTTTGTAATAAAATAAAAAATTAAAGACTAAAATGAAAAGTTTACCAAAGTTTTAATATTGAATTGAAAAGATTGCTAATAATAGTGAAAAGTGATTTTTGATAATAAAAAATGGTAATTTTGCATAATTATGTTGAAAAATACTATAATTGTTACCACTGAGCATATTTAATATTCAGCATGTAGGATTTACTGCATGCAGGTACCGATGATTGGTAGCAGTAGTACACATGGAGGAAGAATTTTGAAGGAATAGGAATGATTTTTTTTTATATTGGCATGTATATTTTTGCATATAGTTGGAGTAAAAGAATTGATCTGTAATGGTACAATTTTTGTATATATGTAAATATGTGGTTGGCTAGTAGTTGATGGAATGTGTATGTTTGAAATGAAATTAAGTATATGGATGAGATATATATATTGTTTATAAACTGTTTTGTCCCTGAGGGACTGTGAAAATTATTTGTATATTTAGAGGGATTAATTAAGTTTATAGCCGTTATATTGCCAAATTTTTGAAAAATTAATAGTAAAATTTGACAGTTATACATCAGTGACAATATGGACTTAAAGAATGAATAATGGATAAGTATTATAATTAAGAAGTTATTGTGGTTAATAATATGATTTTTAAGATAAGAAAAGAAAAAAAATTCTTGGCTAATCGCTTAAATTATTAAGACTGTTATAGTAAGGGTGTTACAGACATTACTATAACCGCAGTAGCAAGTCATAACGACTTGTATGATGGTAATTTTGATATGGTTCCATGATTGTATTAGAGTGTTTGGGGGAAAAGAGAAAAAGAAAAAAATATGTGTATAATTGATAATACTGGAGTACTGGGACCCACATGGTCCATCGTTCTGCTCATCCTATTCAGTGAAATATTTTCATAGTATACTAGAGGCAAATGTTTAAAATGTTGAAATGTAAGAAAAAAGTTTAAAATGAACTGAAAAGAAAAAAAAATGTATGGACAAAAATATAAAAATACTGAAATATAAGGCAAAAGCATAAAAATACTGAAATATAAAAAAAAAGTATAAAAGATCTGATAAATAAATAAATAAATTAGGACAGAAGTGCATTTCTGAAATTTTAGGGTCTAAAATGAAAATTTATCCATATAGTGTGAAATCAGAATATAAAGTGATAAAAAAAATGAGAATAAAACTTTAAAAGTCATAATTGAGAATAAATTTCTCAAGTAAGGGCAAAATAGTAATTTTATCGATAAAAATGAAATTTAGAATTTAATCGAAAAATTTGTGTAAAAAGTAATTATAATGGAATTAATTGATGATAGAAAAATAATGAAGTGTAAGTATGAATAACATGAATGAATCGTTGTGAAATTATGGGGTTTAGGTTTTATGTTTACCACTAAGTACTTTTGTACTTAGCGTGTGGTTTTGTGCTGCACGCAGGAGACCGAGATTGAGTTTGTGCTGGAAAGGAATCAATGCAAGAATAATCCAGTATTTTATGTTTTCTTAGTTGGCATGTACATATGAAAGGTGCTTAGTCGGACGACATGGCTAGTTTTTTTGTTTACTGTATATAGTTTTGGACTTGTATATATATATGTTATATACTGTAAATAAGTTTGATGAGATAAAACGAAGAGATTGTACTGTATGTATATATGTATGTTTATATATGCCATTATAGAAATGACTGTTGTTCTGTATTGGCTGATCTTGTGGCGTTTATACATATTGTTGGAGGTTAGGTTTGATGCTTATGATTATTTGAAAGTATTTTTTTGTAGCTTTTGCATAAAGGTAGGATTTGAATTTCAGCCGTTATGCTGCCCAAATTTCTATAAATTAAATAATAATATATTTAAAAAGTAGGATCCACGAGTTAATGGTTTATAATTGGGATATTATAAAGAGGGATAATTTAATAATTTATGGACCATCGTAGTGTATTGTGATACCGGTACTCGGATCAATGTCCGGTTATTAGGTGTTATCGACCTCTTCTGGGATTTTATGGTTAGTTATATCTTGGATCTCTTCAAGAGTTTTCACCTTTATAATATAACCATCTTAATTATTTGCTCCTTTCATTTTTCGAGGATTTTCATATTTGGAATCAACTAATCTACCATGCTTCAGGAGTGGGTTGCTAGTGTTTGTAGTACTAGATTGTCCTATAAGGACATCAATTCGAATAGAAGCATTTTTAGCTGGTATATGAGATTTGGTAACCCTTCTTAAATCAGTGAATGCATCTGGCAGTTGATTTGCGATATTTTACAAATGTATTATCTTTTAAACTTTTCAGTTCAAATTGTTTTGTTCGAGAATCTAAATGAGATAGTGATGATGTATTCCAAGTAACTTCTTTTTTCAGCTGTCTATTCTCTCCCTTTAATGTTGGACAAATTGTTTTGTTGAAATGATAATCACCAGCCGTAAATAAATTTCCAGTTAGTAGTCTAAGATATTTAATTATTGAAGGAGATTTATACCCAAAAATATTCCTAATCTCATTTGAGAACCCATTTTTGTGTGTTGTGATGGAGTAATCAGCACATATACTACACGACAAAAAAATTTAAGATAAGTAATAGTTGGTTCTTGACCAAAATCTAATTGTAATGGGACAATTTATGATAGCTTGTTGGCCTAATGCACACAAGTGCTGCTGAAATAGAAAGTTTTTTCTCATAAGTAATAGTCTAGCTATTAAATGGTGGCATTTAATAAATGATTTTGCTAAAACATTTTGTGTATAAACATATGCAACAGGCCTTTCAATTGTTATTCCAATTGACATGCAATAATTATTAAAAATTTGAAACATAAATTCATCGATATTATCAAGACGAATTGACTTGATTGTATAATCTGAAAACTATACTTTTAATCGAATTATTTTAACAAGTTATCTCGCAAATGCCAGATTGAGAGTTGATAATAAATACACGTGATCATCTTGTAGATGCATCAATTATTATCATAAAATACTTAAATGGTCCACATGGTGGATGAATGGATCCACAAATAATACCCAGAATATATTATAAGAATGCAGGGGATTTGATCCCAATTTTAACTGGTGATGTTTTAATAATCAATATGCATTGAGAATAAGCATCATATGAGAATTCCTTGGATTGGAGAATCTTTTGGTTATTCAATGGATATCCATGTAAATTCTCAATAACTTTACACATCATTATTGAATCGGGATGACCTAATCGATCATGCCAAATTATGAATATTTTTGGATCAATAAATTTCTGGTTTGTTGTACCATGTGTTTTAATTGTACTAATTTTTGTATAATACAAGTCAGAAAAAAATGTTGTCAATCTTTCCAAAACAAATTTATTACTTGATGCATTATTTATAATATATAAATATTCAATATCGTTATCATTTTCAGTCTCAATATGATATCTATTAGAACGAATATCTTTAAAACTTAAGAATTTTTTTTGAAATTTGAAAAAAATAATGCATCATTTATGACAAGTTTTTTTCGTTCAGATAATAATATAGTAGCTCTTCCAGAGCCTTCAATTAACTTTGTATTATCTGATATAGTATTAATATGATGAGCATCTTTCAATGTCAAATGATATAAATATTTTTTATTTTTTAGTATGGTATGTATTATAACACTATCAACAAGACAAATATTTTTATTATTGAGTATGAGCTCAATTAAAGAGTGTGAAATATCTATTCCGTGTAGCGAATTCGTATTGATAACGTGTTATAAAATATGAAAAATTATATAGAATATTATAAGAATAAATTATAAAAAAATGCAATAGAATAAGTTTAGAAAGAGATGAAAAGAAAATAAGTATACTTTTATTATTTTTATTATTTTTACTTATGTATATTTAATGAAAAAATTTTATATTTATAAGTTTATGAATATAGATTGTATAAATAAATATAAATATATAAATTATAAATTATAAAATAAATATAAAAATATGAGTTACAAACTATTAATAAATTGAGAGTTTAAATTTGTTTTACAAACATTTGTAAAATCACTTATTTCCGATAAAAATTTTATTAACGGCGTTTTCATATACAACAGTTATTATTATTATTATTATTATTTTTTATTTCTTATTCTTTTTTTTTTTATTTTGTTTGTGTGCGAACCATTTTTCAGTTGTAAAACCCTTTTCTTCCTCAGTTAAAAGGCCAAAAAGGCAAAAACCCTCTTGCTTTAGTGATCGCATAGTCGGCGTTCATCTCTGTACTCTAACTTCATTTTCCCGTCTATTTCCCCTCTCTTACTCTGGAATCGCCTTTGTATCGGTGATGGTCTC
This sequence comes from Excoecaria agallocha, assembly GCA_037975025.1. Classification (NCBI taxonomy): domain Eukaryota; kingdom Viridiplantae; phylum Streptophyta; class Magnoliopsida; order Malpighiales; family Euphorbiaceae; genus Excoecaria; species Excoecaria agallocha. Next base: position 39,206,038 of record CM075809.1, read on the forward strand.
GTCGAGAGACGTTCAAGATATCATCTTAAAGCTCTCCTCCGATAAAGCCAAAGCCCGAGAGGTATTGATCATCTTCTGTTTGGTCACCGACAAAATTAAGGAAAAAGAACGGACCGCACAACTCGGATTATTTATTTATCTTTTTAAATGAAGCATTGCTATTGGTTTTCTCTATAGCGAAAGAAAAACAAAAATCCTGGCTGGTGTAGTTTTTCATAATTTATTTCAGTTTAAATACTGACATCAGAACTAATATTTGTACTAGTTCCATAGATTGTTTTTCGAAAGTGTAATTGGATAATAGTAAAAAGAGTTTATCATGACAAGTAGTTGACTGAAGACAAAGCTTGACTGATAAATTAAAAGAAATTTAGCTCCGTAATTTTCAGCATTTATCTCGGTCACCGAGATTATAGGTTTCTGAGTAAATTTTATGGTCTCTTTGGGAATGAATTATCATTTGGAGTCCTGAATTTATTTTTTCTTTGTCTTTTGCACATTCAGGATGGGATAAAGTTGTTAAACACTTGGTTAGAAGGTGAAAGATCTATAAAGTTCTGCCAGTACCTTGGACAGAACACTGCAGAACTCAAGCCGAATGAAATTCCTAACTGTAAGATTTCAATATACAGACTTCATACAAGCACATTGTCGTATTGCTATTATGAATTGCTTTAATTGTTTTTGCAGCTGAAACATGGCCTTCTCTAATAACATTGCTCATCCAATGTGTTTCACTGGAGATATCTTCAAGCAAGCGCCGTCTTCCCAAGGCAAACTTTGCAAAAACCTTACGAATTGTTGTTCAACGAGCAGGGGATGCTAAATTTTCAGGTTAATCTCAGATTACTGGTTTCTACGATTATTCGAAGTTGCATATGCATTATAGATAGTCTCTTTCCGGAAAAAAGAAAGATTTCAGTATTGGAATAATCACTTGACATATTTTGTTTTGTATGAACTGGTAGGCATGATGCTGCCATTGCAACCTGTGGTTAAAACACTCTTTAATCACATATGGGATGTCCTTAGCAAGGTTCCAAGCTTTCATTCAGAATATGGGATTATACTCCGGCATCTATTGGCAGTTAGAGGCTATTGCTTTCACTTGAGGAATCGCATTTATTGCTGTGAGTTTTTTTATGGGTTATATCATACTAGTTTCCTCTAATTGCTAGATTACATATCAGCATTATCCTAATTTATTTCAATTGGGTGTTGGCAAAGGCCTGATGAGGCTGTATATGGAGAAGGTGGAAACAAGCTTGGGGGGGAAAAGTGATAATCAAGGTAATCTTAAAGAGGAGATCTTTCGTTATGTCCTTACACTCCATTCACTTCTAGAAAATCCTCCTGGAGATTTTCCAGATGAACTTAGGGATGACATTGTAAAGGGGCTTGTTCAGATTTTCTCTTTTGTAAGGTACATCAGCTTTATATGTACGTGTTCGTGTGTGTCTCTTTCTCTCTCTCTCTCTATCTATATATATATATATATATACACACATACGCATGCGTGCTTACGTATATATGCATATTAATGTTGCTGTAACTGAGTGTAATTAACATAACTGGGTCCTTCGTTTGTAATGTTTTCAGGGAGGAGGGGAAATTGTCACGTAAGCTTATTGAGTGCGTTAATATCTTCTTACTAAAAGATGGCCCAAATTTGGGTTGTCAGTCGTTGGATATCCATAATGCTATGCAACAGTTTGTGTTCCAATATTGGTTTACAACCCATGACCGGGGTCTGAAGGTTTATGATCATTTAACGCTGCCACTAGTTATGTTATTTTGTCTTTTAAGCTTCTGAAACTTCTTGATTACTTTCATATCATTGTAGGATGCACTTATTTTCTATGCAAGACTGCAGCTAAAGCTCACAAGGGGTGCTGCCGATGGAAGTTATTTGGTAGAACAATTTCTGGATGTAGTATATAAAGAACTTGATCAAAGCAGTTTATCCAGCATAAATTTACCTAGGTCAGTTCTTTTCTATCTCTGCTGCTATGGAAAAATTTTGCTTCATTGTGTTTATTCTTGATGGAATTCAGTTGTAATATTTCAATGGATTGTCTCATAATGTATTCAGGGCAGATGCAACCAAGGATGAAAAGTCTGGAGTTTTGAGTGGTTCACAGTGTGGTTTGGTGAAGCTTGCGGCCCTCGTGTTTTATCGGGTAGTTATTTAACTCTTCAACTATTCACTTGTTGTAATGTCCTTCTTTCTTTCTTGCTTTTTTTTATTTATTTTTTATATAAAACTGGTCCATTTTAATTATTAAAAGTATCTTCTGAAAGCTTTTGCCGGGGGCGGGGGGGCGTTAAATTTGATGTACTTAGTCAGGATGCTACATGATTGGGTATATTCCTTGGAAAGTGTGTGGATATGTGGCTGATTCATGGTTCCATTTAGGTGGTCTGGTTATTTACTGTTGAAAGTATGAATTCCCTGTCAAATTTACAAGATAATATGTATTTCTTGATTTCCCCCCTCCGCCCCCCCCACATGACCAAGAAGCAGCATTTCATATGGATTCAAAATTTTTCCCCCTTGTTTTGGGTAGGATACAAACTAAAGTTGTTTTCGGTAGGATACCAACTAAAGTCAGTTTTTAACATGTTTGAGACTCTTGCAGGCTTGTGTTGGCACAAGTAAAATACAATCAACTGAAAAGCGAAGTAAGAGGGAGCATGCTGCTGTCCTTCTAAAAGAGGCACTTGTTAAAGGAAAATGGCTGTGGTAATATTCCTGGAAATACTGTCCAACTTCTGTCTTTAATGGTGTGCCAAACTTGGAGCCTATACCAAACTTGGAGCCTATCTCTTATAAGTTAATATCAGTTGCAATTTTGAAACATCTTACATCTGATACTTCTTGCATTGATTTTGGGAAAATAGATGGATTGCTGCATCTTTTAGCATCAAATATTTATTCAACAGAAATATAATTTGGATTGCTGTCTAAATTAACATGTTGCAATTGTTCCTGCAATGGCACTGATGCAAACATTACATTAAGCTTGTTCTGTTCCTTGTGAAATGACATCTATGTTGAAATGATTGCAGTCCTTCTGCTTCTTCATTTTCTGAGTTTAGTTGCAATTTGATTCTGTATGGAATTTAGTCATTTTTGCATTGAAAAAATATTTATAGTGTGATAGCCGAAATGGGCGCCCATAGAAGTAATACTGGATTTTGTCTCTCATGATGCACTTATTAATCGTTGAAGTACGAACAATGTTGATGCATCCCTTAAATACTTAAAATTAATTAAGTTTCATTCAAAGAACTTCCTTTGCCTTTAAATGCTAATTTCTTGCGCCTATTTGCTTTATTTGGCCTGTTTTCCTTGTTGGGACATCCTTCCACTATGTGCCATGGAGTGTTATGAGATATCTGTACCATAATACCTTCCTCAAGTGAAGAAAACTCTGGTTTTTTGGATTTGTTTTAATACTGCCGGTGTTGCAGCTTTCATTTAAATCCAAGTTTGTGTTAGGCACAGTTGATGTCGTTGGAAGCAAATGATGCGAGCTGGAGGCTTGTTCACATATTGCTTGTTGTTTGTTTTTTTTATTTTTATTGTGCTTCCACTCAAAAGCTCTTTTTGCATGCTGATATATTTGTTATAGTTACTTGAGAGATATCTGGTGATGTTATCATCCAAGTTCTCAAAAAATGTTTGCATAATGTTGTTTCTGTCATATGCTATCTGCTTCTTCTACTTTGGCTGTAAACATCATATTTATCTCAAGTGTTTGTCCTCTGTTTCAGGAATGCTGCATTCTGTTGTCTCATTCGTAACTACTATAGTCGCATGAATAATTCTCTTTTCATATACTGGTTTGAAGGCATTTCGACAAGCTTTGAGAGGTAATTATGTATGGGTTCGTGATCGTTAGAACAAAATTTTCCTTGCCTTTTTGTTTTTTTGATTTGGTTTATTATATCTTTGATTGAATTCGACTTTTTTCCCTTCATTTACACATTTTCTTAAGAGTTGCATCAGGTTCCAGGTAAATTTTATTATCAATGTTATCATATAGCAATTAAAATCTTATATATTTTCCTTTTCTAGTACAGTTGAATAAGTTTGCAAATATCTTGATCTGCATGCAAATAGAGCATATATTCTCTCTTTGTGAATTGGTAATGTACTTTGTATTTATTAAAAATCAGTTAAAAGGAACTGTATATTCTAATTGATCCATTGTAGAGAATGCTATGGATACTTCACAAACAACTAAACTTACCCCACTTTATTTTAGAGTAATAATTCTTTTGCTTTTAGTGTAAAAGGTAATCTGTTTCATCTTATAATCCTCTGTTCCAAGCCTTTTTCCATTAATCCGTGTGTCAAACTAATTCTCTGGTTTTACTACTCATAGTTCTTTCTCTTTTTAATGCCTTCTGATGGCAGTACACAAGAACACAAATCAGATGAGGATGCCCTATTCAATGTTAATTTTTCCTGAAATGCTTTCCTTTGCAACTTATGAATATTACAATGCTGGCTTTGTCTCCACTAAATAGTTATTAGATAGAATGGTATATGAATTAGGGTTATAGTGGAGTGTATAAAATTTTTAGTTTTTAGTTTTTTAATCGTTAGTTTTTGCTTGCAACTTTGGGAATGCATTGGGTATTTGGATGTTGAAGGGACAGACAAGGTTGTAGGTGTTGTGCTATGTTCATTTGGGTATTTGGCTTTCTTGGTATAGAATTGCTAAGATTTTTATGGATGAAATCTTGTATTTGAGAGTGATTGTGGGATATAGTTGTACTTGTAGCTTCTCTGTTTTTTTGTTCCTTTTACACTTCTTGATGCAATTCACCTCGTCCTTTCTCATATTAACATTTTTTTTTTCTAAAAGAGCACTCTTGATTACTTTCAGGCCACATGTTTGGTTTCCTTAGGGAAATTGTACGTATCAGTCAATGGGCTATTCTGGGAATATTGTATTTGCTGCTTGATGTGATACTTATTTGTATTCTATGCATATTTAATAATTTACTTCTTCTCAAGAACTCTTCTAATATTCTTCTTATTTGACACACGGCACTTATGTCTCCAAGTACCATTTGTTGTCTTTGACACACGGCACTTATGTCTCCAAGCACCACTTGTTGTCTTACTTCCTATCCTCGTGCTTGCCATTATTGTATCATGGAGGCTTGTCAATGCTTGAACACTTTCTAATAGTTGATTGCTGATTTGGGATTTGTTGCAGGATTATCGGTGATGCAAATACATGGCGTGCCTATGATGGGTTGCTTTGGACTTTACGGTATGTCTTTCTTGTTTACATAACTTATGTTAGTCACTGGTAAAATCCTTCTTTAAATTAGTAATGTATATTGTATGTCTGAAGCTCTGGCAAAATGGGTGGTTGTGATATAAAGTTGAAAATTATGGATTTTATCAGATTAGTTTTTTGTATGCCTAAGTCATATCCAGTCAATGTTATGCAGTTAGACTCTCCAAGATATTTCTTAGATTCTCAACACTCTTTCCTTTCTTTTCTCTTTTCTCTGAGCTTATATGCATTTATTGGCATGTAAAGGAGTTTGCAGGAGCTGTCTCCCTTTTTGCTGCCTTCGTATACCCAAGTGGACACTAATTTGGGCTCTTGTTCTGTCTCAAAAGAGGTAAGTTGTTATCTTCATTTTCCTTTTCTATTTTCCTGAATGTTACTTGTTTTAAGTTCTGATATTTGCTCCGCATATAAACTTTTACCCAATGAGTAATTATTATATATCACCTCAAAAGTTTGGAATTGCCTTCGGCTCAATTCTGTAGGATTGGCTGGATCTTGTGACTCCTCTTAAAGATGCTAGCTTGATTCAATGTCATTTAAGAGAACTACTCCATCAAACTGTTTTAGCAATTTTTTCCCCTGTTTATTTTGATAGTGGAATCTCATATATTTCTCATTTTGTCTCTCTCTTTCTTCAATAAAATCTTAATCTGCTGTCTATAGTTTTTCTGCCCCTTCCATCCAACTGAAGAAATTCATTGACTTTGTCTTTGTTACAAAATTTTTTATGGTTTGCAATTGTTGAAAAGAATTAACGTCAACCTTTTGCCACCCGGTTTTGAAAATTCTGTTGTGCTGATTTTCCAAATGGGAAATGCTACTTGCAGGGTCTGATATTGGCATACTTGTATTATGTCATCTGAATTTGCATTTCTTAGAAAATGGCAATCACTGGATGTGTTTTTTGCAAAGCATAGTTGGTTCTCATTATTGAAGCCAGCATTGACTTCTTCATTGGCAAATGTTGCAGTTGGACTGTGGTTGGCAATTAATATGGAACTGTCTGATGCATGGTTTGCCATTATTGAGTAATCTAATTCCAGTTGTAAGTTTTATATTCTGAATTCTATGTACTATAGCTTTTTTATTGGCAGTTTCATTTCTTATTAATTCGCTTCCATGATGGCCTAGGATAAATATTGCAAGCATTTAACTGAAGTGATTGTATTATTGTATTTGTATTTTAGTGATGGGAATGGCAGAGTGATATTTTCTTTTTACTGGGGTTATAACATATATTTCAACTGTTAAAATTGTGATTACAGTTGGGGGTGGGTGGGAAAGGGTCATGTAAGCTTTTTTACTTCTGTACTAAAATTTTTTGTCATCATTTAGAAGCTTGTTTTCAGTTAAAATGTTGTACCATCATTCAGAAGTTAGATTTAAGATACAAATATTTTTCTTTGTTTTTATTTGAACATGCAGGCAGATGCTGCCTTAGTGCTGCTCGGGAGCATTACTTCAAGTGTAAGTATTGGAAATATCTCTTCTGCAACCTTGTTAAGTATGATCATTTCCACTGAAATGAAGATGAAGCTTTTAATTTATTGAAATGAATTGACAATTTCTTCTCATCTATATTCTCTTTAATATATTCTTTTGTCTTTTTTTTTTTTTAATTTCTTTCAGGATCTAATGAGTATATTTATTGTGCCTCAAGATGTCTGGGACCTTAAATTATTTAAGCAAGTGCCATCAAGGTAAGCACTAGTTTGTTTAATTTTGTGAATAGAAAGAGGGTTTAACAGTGAATATCTCTTTAGAAAATGTCAACACTGATCTCTGCAAAGGATACTTCATGATCATTCGTAAAAAGCACCATGAAAAAGATCATGTCTAGGATAAAGGCTAGGCGTTGTACTCACTTAGCAAGAAACTGGTTGAATGAATCACTATAATATTGTGTACACCAATACTTCACTACATATGCCCCTTGATATTTTTTGCTGCATGGCTAAATATAATAATAAAAAGATCCTAATATGGGATGATATAATTTTTTGAGTCTAAGAATTTATGAATGCTGGATTTCCTGCTGAAAGCAAAGACATGAATGAGGAGGGAGACACATCATACTTTTGAATGATTAATGGTCACATGGTATGGTTGAGTCTGAGCCTGAAGATGTAACCATGCTATTTCATTTGGTTTAAGTACATCATACAGGACCAGTTCTGTAGGCAATAGTATCAAGGGAATGACCAGTTCGGGGTATTTGTGGAGGAGATGGAAGCTTTTCCTTGAAGCTATCATCTGCAATAGTTGTGGGCTTCTTTTCACAATATAGTGTTCATTTTCTTCCTCTTCCTTCTAGCAATTTTATCTTTGTTGAATTTTGGAGTTCTATTCTCTCTTTGGAGTAGCATATCAGCTACCTCTTCTTCTTCCTTCTAGGAGACTGGCCATATATATACAATGTTTGGGATTTATCAAGTTGGCAGGAATTCTATTTAGAAAGAGTAGCATTTAGCACAGCTGATGTACTGCTTATGTTTTGAAAGGAACAATAGGCCATTTCTTGAATTGGAGCAGTGGGAATTGGCTTGGGAGCCTGTGACCTGTACAGTCTTTTCAATTGGATGGCAGACTCATTTGTCTTTTTTAAATATTTTGTTGACCTTTTGTATTCTTTAATTTTTCTTATGGGTAAGAGTCGGACACTCATCTATTCATTTTCTCATGATTTGATTTCATCTTCTTGGTTTCTTTGTGGAAAACATTAGGATATGACATGTTGATATCACTAACATGATTTTTTTACCTAATATAATTTGTTGTGATGTCTATTCAGGTCTGTTTTATACTTCATTGCCTGCTACTTTTCTCGTAAGAGTTCTCACGTAAGTGGATATTTGTTTTTTGTTGCTTTGATGCCATTGCACCTCCAATTTTCTTTTTGGCTGTTTTCCAACCTTTGTTTTTGATTTTTTATGATGTCTTATTTTATTCCCTTTTATTTGTCTGGAAGCTTTCATTTATCATTTTCTGCAGTTTTTTATTTACACTTCACCCCTTAATGCAAATATAACAGTATTATATATCCTGATTAAACAATCGTTAGTAGTTCTTGGTGTGTTCAACTTATATAGTTGGGCATGAATGAATGGCCAAACATGTTCAAGCTTCACAAATATTGTGTTTGACTCTTCATCAGTGAACTCCCTCCACTTACTCCCTAACAACTCCCTCTCCTTTCTGCCTTTTATAGAACATTTTTATCATCAGATTAGAGCCTGAATGTAGGTTCAGAATAAATCTAATTGCAGTTGTTTTTGTTTCATGGTTAGGCAAAGGGGGATGAGATTTACTCTGTCTTAATCCAATTTCTTTTATATGGGAGCTAGATATTACGTACTAAGCTCAGGAAACACCAATTTACCATTTCTTCTGTCTGTGCAGGGTGATCTTCGTGACTCTCTACATCAAAGGAAGAATCTGTTAGCAACAGTTTTGGGCCATCTAAGCTGGAAGGTCTGTTGTAGTAAAAATTTTGTAAATTTCAAATATCCTACTCTTAGTATGTCTATCATTTTTGGGAATATCTAGTTAGGATTTAAAGTCACTCCTGTGAACAATTCAATGTATTTCTTTGATTATTTCTTCATGTTCACCTCGTGGTGAAGATCTTTACGTTCTGTTCAAGTATGACTTTGTTTGATATGGTTTTGATAATCAGCAGAGGCAATTGACTCTGCTGTATCATTGCCAAAATAATGCCAGAAACATCTGCTATCCTGTTTTCCAGAAATATGGTGAATTCACCAGAGGCAATTTACCTTAATGTCTTCAAATGTCAGTTGCTATCTATAGGGACCTTATTCAAATAAGTGCAAATTAGTTCACATGAAGTTTGGTGGGGTTTAGAGTGCATGAGCAATTAAAAAAGTAGTTTTAAGTTTTGTGTTGCATGCTCTGAAATGGTTAAATATTTTGTTGCTGATATGTGCTGTTCCATGTAAGATCGTTCCTATATTTTCTGATTTATTGTGATTGTTTAGTTGTGCTGGTATTATTGTGGTTTGGACCCAAGAAAAGGTGTGGAAGGATCTGCATCTGCTGCATGCATACTTGGCATTTTTTTGCAGTGTGTCTGAGCTGGAGTAGTTTGAACTTTGAACACTCTTGAGAGTTGGGATGAGAATCATAATGTTTTGTTATGCAGATCAAGCTTTTTAATTTTTCAACTGCTGAAAGTCATCTTTCCTCATTCCATGGATGTTATTTTGGTACTGGATACCTAAGGCCCATCTGTGGTTTTTGAGTTTTCCTAACTGTATAAATGTGTGTTTTTACGATACCTTGTACCTTGTCTGTGTTAGGTAAGAGCAGGGATAGTGATTTACAAAATTCTATGTTTGTCCTACATTTTAAATTTATTGCATTGAATTGCATGGTCTTCTTCAGTTTATAAGCTTGTTATGCATCATCTGGTCTGATTGGTCATTTTTTTGAGAGTTTTTTTTTTCATTTTACTGGTTCATATGATTTGCCCTCTTAAGTGGCTGTTTAGAGTCTTATAATATTGTATGAAGATATTTTTTTCAGTCTCTCTGGTCATTTTGCTGGGGTTTATTTTGACAAGAAGGATCCCTCTTTTGTAGGAGTCTTTCATATTGAGTGATTATATGGTCATATTGTTACCAGCAGCTGTTTATGCTCTTTGTGCTGGCTGCGCCCCTTTTGCACCCTCTTATAGAATGCTTCTCCCATCACATTCTTTTGTAGATAGTATTGAGGCTGCAGATGGCTGTGCTAAGGTATCTGTTGGTGTTGGATGTTTCTCAATTACCAAAATGACTTTGGGGCATCATGGCATATACTTTTGCTTTTTGAGATATTGATATTTGATCATTTCCATTAGACAGATGAAAAGGAGCATGAAAGGCATTGTGAGATTTTTGAATGTTTTGTGGAGGTTCTTGCAAAAATTGTTTCGGGCTCCCAAGTTGAGGTGCTGCAGCATTTTCAATTTGTTTGCCGTCTTTTTTTCTTCTTTTTGGTTTTATTCATTATTTTGTTTGGACTTTCAGACTGCTTCATCCCAAGGCAATCAAAAGGTACACCTTCCTCAGCAATTAAGAGATCCGTTGCAGCGTGAAATGGAGACCTTTATTCTTGGAGCTCTAGTGGATAAAGAGATAGAAAAGAGGCCCCTCTCTGATGTTTTGCTTATATGTGCACTATTGTCTAATTTCATACATGGCTCATTGGCAACAACTATAAGGTTTGTGTTATTTGTGAACACTGCACATTCTTGGAAAGTCTCTTTTGAAGTTGTCCTATCTACTGCTGGACGAACCTTGGTCCATCTGTGCTTTATTTCTTTTCTGATAATTAAAGAAGTAAAATTATTAACTTATAATTCTGAATGGTTGATTTAATTGCTTGGAAGCCTTCTTTTTTCTCTGGGATTATTTGTGTCTTACTCTGAAATTTGCTAGTTCCTATCGCGGTTGTCTTTGCCGCTTATGTCCTCCTTCTGTAATGCATGCAAGCGGAAGAATACAGCTATAATTGATTTGATTACTCAAATCATTCTCTCTTGCAAATGAAAGGTTTATTTTAGTTTTTAGACTATGTTTTCTCCTGTTTAAATAGAAGTCTAAAGCCTCTTTTTAATTCATTTCAATACAATTGGGATTCAATTTTCCTTACATGTGATTTTTAAATAGTTCTGGAGAGCATTTTTTAAGTTGCAGACATCATGTTTGACCTTGTGACAATGCCCTTGGCAATGCAATTCAATATTCCTTATTTTGATCCTTGAGAGCTTTTATTTTTTGTCTATAACATCTAATTTGTCCCTTGTATTTTTTCTTTCTTTGAGCTACTCGTACTTTTTTCCCCTGCAGGACGAGAGAAGAGACTCTGCAATTTCTATCCAAAGTAGCCAAGTATTTATTGGAATTGTTAAACCATGGGGTTAATGTAGTTAAAGAAAATGGCAATGACTTCCGATCTCTTGGTTGTTCGGGCTCTAGCTCTGACTGCATTATGAAAAATTCTGTTTTAGCTTCTTTCAGAAGCCTTGTTTCTTGCCCTATCTTTGCCAAAAGGGAAGGTGAAGATGCTCTGAATGCTGTATTTTATAGTGCTTTAATTCAATCAATGGAAGAACTCTTGAAGGCACTTGCTAAACTTTATGATCAATTCTCTGAATCTGCAAAAAATGTACACTCAGAAATTGTGCCTTCTGATTCACCTGATGGTTCTTTACAAATATCTAGCTCGAAAGATGACAGTAAAAGCAGAATTGTGGATATGGAGTTAGATGTGATTGAGGATGTAAAAGATTTGGATATTTTTACATTCGGTGGCAAAATTACTACTGGCGTATCCTTCTCTCTGGTCAAGTGGAAGTTGGAAATGGTATCACTTATTTCAGGTTTTTTCTCAGTTTTAGATTCTATTACATGGGATGTCCTTTTCGAACTTTTGAGAAGAGAATGTGACACAAAGGTATATTGCATAATTGTTTATATATTTTATTCTACCTAGAGTTTACATGCTAATGGTTCTGTTGTTTTGTGTGTTTCTACTACTAAGGTGTGCGAGACTGTTCTTTGCTACCTATGTCAACATCCGCATGGGCTATCTGCCTCAAAGATTATGGACTTGGTAACCCTTCATTGTTGTCTAACAGAGCTTAAGCATAAAATGATGCTTTAGGCAGTGCAGTTTCTTTTTGATCATTCAGAAGTGTATTACCACTTCCTTTTTCTGATCCTTTTTTGTTGCTCTTTGATTACTCTGAAAATGTTTAAGGTCAAAACGATGAATGACATGATTGAGATGCGCATGAGTATTAAACTTGATTGTGCTAGTATACTGGTGGCCTCTGAATGGTTGCTGCGGATGCTATTGTCCCTAGATGCTGTTCAAAAGAATGGAAGTCTGACTGGAACTGAATATGACCTGGTACCCTTGATTTTCATTATAATTTTCTGTGGACATGTGATTGTACTCCATATCTTGATAATAATCAGTTTTCCTTACGATTATTTAGGTCAGTGACTATTCAACATGATTGGATGCTTACTGGCGTTTTGTTTGGTAGATTGTGTTACCAATAGCTGAACTTCATGTTTGAGTTGTGGGAACTGAAAACACTTTGTTTTTTGAAATTTGTTTACCAACTTCCATTTTGTCTGCAATGTAATCGGTCGCCAGATTTGTTTGAAATTTGAAAAGGAAATTAATCAGCTCAAATGAAATCTAATATGGCACATAGTCATACAGCTGGAGACTAATATGTTTCTTTTCAGTTTGTTCTGATTCATGAAATTATTGTCAATCCAGCATAGTGACTAAATGCAGCTAAAATAATAGTTGCTTGACAGTATTATGATAAGGTTTAAATTAGTAACTTATTTGAAATTGAGTATCAAGTTGAGCAACTAATGGCGATCTTTATTTTATCCCGCTAATCTATTGAGTTGTGAAGGTTTCTGATGAAGAAATAGATACAACAGATGGGCTGCTGGACTAGACTCCACTTGGGCCGTGAAGACTATTAGTCTATACTAGAAAGAAGCAACAGCAGCAGGGCAAGGGCACTCCAGGAAATTCATCATTGTAATTCTGTTAAGAGAAAAAGGGGAGAGGCAGTTAGTTATGCCCAGGTGTCCAGCTAGGCATTAGGGGTAACGATTGGATTTTTGTTTTTGGTTATTTGAGCAGAGGAGAGAGGAGAAGGGTATATTTTTGATTCTGTTATTCTGCTGCCTTAGGAGCAAGGCTTCATCATTTTGGAGCATGATAATGTTGACAGTGCTGTTATTTCAATAAAACAAGTGTTCTCCCTGCATTCTTTTACTCTTCGATCCGTTTTCTCTTGATTATACAATCTGTTCTGTGTTATTGTCTATCAATTGGCCCTGTCTGTGGGAAACGAATGACAGACCCACTACAACCCTCTTGCAATCCGTGCAAAATAGAATCGATTCCCATGAAGAAGCACTAGGCGCAATACAACATTCAATCTTTGCTTTCCAGAAAATCATAGAAGAAAAATTTGACAAAATGGATACCAAACTCCAACAAAATACAAAAAAGCAACCCAATGAAACACTAGCACGGGTTTATATTTCAACCAATGCCAAGTATGGCCAATTACTCCTTACCCAACTAGATTCATGTGTTAGACTCAATCACTTTGGGGCTGGAACAATGGCTTTTACCCAAAGTAAAGGTCTCAGAGTTTAGTGGCCCTGAACCCCAAAGCTAGATCGCCAAAGCTGAGCTATACTTCAGAGTAAACCAGACATCGGAGAATGAAGATCGTGATAGGCCAGATGTGCATGACCGGTGCCGCCATTACATGGTTCTCTCAGGCATTGCGTGATAATCCACATGACTTGGGAGCAGTTTAAACTTAGATTGAATGGGCGGTTTGGCAAGAGAAGAACACAGAATCCTTACGAGGAACTACGGACCTTATTCCAAACCGGTAGTGTCGACGATTATATCGAGGAGTTTGAATCGATTATCGGTTACATCCCGAAATCATCCGAGGAGTAGTTTTTGGGTTATTTCATGGGGGATTGAAGGAGGAAGTAGGGAGATGGGTGCGGTATTTAAAGCCACGAACCTATGAGGAGGCGATGGAGTTGGCTCACGATGCAGAACTAACTTTCGATCCCCCAGGAGGTCGATCGGCGGCAAGGGAAAGAGGCTGAGCAATCTGGAACCGCATGGAAATTACCCATGCTTCCCATCAGATCTCGCGCCTAGATAACGAAAAAGAGATAGGTCAACCCGACTCAATAGGAAAAAACTCAAACCTAGGCCCACTTGTCCCTTAAGAAACGATGCTTCCTCTTGCGTTTCCATCAACACATAGAAATCAGCAATAGCCTCGCAACAGGGGACCTCGTCACCTTTCTTTGAAGGAATTGGAAGAATGACGAAGGCTAGGACTGTGTTTTAAGTGCGCTCAGCTCTACAACCCCCAACACTGGTGCAATTTAGGGGAATTGAGAGTTTCAATCCTTGAAAATGAGCTGTACTTTGACATTGAAGAGCAAGCTGAAGATTCGGCAGAGGCAGAGAATAGAGAAGGGGAAGAAGCTATGGAAGGGTGTTGCAATTCCTTTGAAGCCTATTTTGGGAGAGGGTGGGCTTAAGCAGGCCAAGCACCTTTAAGCTTTGGGGCGCAATACGCGAAATCCCCATTGTCCTGCTTCGTCGACTCCGGAGCAATGCACAATTTTATTTCACGAAAACTGGTAAGGTCCCTTAATCTCATAGCTTAACCTATTCCTTCTATAAACATTAAATTGGGGGATGGGTTTAGAGTCTCGGTCTGTGAACAATGCAGGGGTGTCGAGTTAGTATTAGGGGCCATTACCTTGTGGTTGGATGCGTTGGTGTTTGATTTGGGACCCTTGGATGCTGTGTTGGGTATTGAATGGCTGAAAACTTTGGGGGACGTTGTGCATAATTGGGAACAGTGGTGGATGCGATTTGATTTTGAAGGCAAGAAGGTTGAATTGACAGGCATTGAAGGCACCCCGCTGGATATGGGTGCTTTGCAGGCTTGGTTGGGAGGTGGGAGCATGAAGCAATTGTGCCTGATCTTCACCAAACACAAATGGCTCTAGCATTGTTGCATGGTCTTACCCAAGAGCAGAAGGCAGACATTGGGGTTCTTATAGACGGATTTTCGACAGTGTTTGAGCCTATCACGGGGTTACCACCTAGGCGATTGCACGACAACGCCATCCATCTCATTCCTGGCCATGCAGCAGTTAGTGTTCGCCCCTGTTGATACCCACATACTCAAAAGGTAGAGATACAGAAACAGGTGGCATAAATGTTACAACAGGGTATTATCCGCCCAACAAAAGTGCCTACTCCAATCTAGTTCTCTTAATTAAGAAGGACACTACTTGGCGGCTATGTATCGACTATAGAGCCTTGAATAAAGTGACGGTGGCGAAAAAGTACCTGATCTCGGTAGTCGATGAGTTGTTAGATGAGCTGAATGGGGCTGCATTCTTTTTTAAATTGGATTTAAAGTCTGGTTTTTATCAAATCAGGATGTGGGAAGGGGATGAACATAAGATTGCCTTTCGCACCCATGACGGCCACTACAAGTTTTTGGTGATGCCGTTTGGGCTTACCAATGCCCTGGCAACCTTCCAACGTGTCATGAATGATGTTTTTTGGCCGTGGTTAAGGCATATGGTTTTAGTTTTTTTTTTATGACATTTTGGTTTACAACCGAAGTTGGGAAAAGCATAAGGAACATCGGGCTACTGTATTGTAGATTTTGAGGGACAACCATTTCAAGGTAAATCCCAAGAAGTGTTCGCTTGGACAAACTTCCATTGACTACCTGGGACACTGCATTTCTAAAGAGGGAGTATCTGTGGATCCCACCAAAATTATCGCGATCCAAAATTGGCCGATTCCAAAGAATGTCAAAGGAGTTATGGGATTTTTGGGGCTGATCGGATACTATAGGAAATTTGTACAAGGTTATGGGAAGATTGCAAAGCCTTTGATCGAGTTAACTAAGAAGAATGGCTTTCAATGGAACGAACAAGCTCAATTGGCCTTTGAAGCTTTGAAGAACAAACTCACAGCAGCCCCTTTGCTGGCATTACCCAATTTCGACAAGCCATTTTGTGTTGAGTGCGGCGCTTCCGGGTCTCGGTTAGGGGCTGTACTAATGCAGGAAGGTCGGCCCCTTGCTTATTTCAGTAAAGCTTCAATGGCCCGCAACCTAGCATAGTCAGTATATGAGAAAGAGCTTATGGCCTTGGCATTGGCCATTCAACATTGGCGGCCATGCCTACTGGGAAGAAGATTCACAGTATTTACCGATCAAAAAAGTCTGCGCCACTTGTTACAATAGCGAGTTATCACTCCAGATCAACAAAATTGGTTAGCTAAATTAATGGGATATGTGTTTGATGTGCAATATAAACCAGGAAAGCTCAATACAGCTGCTGATGCTTTGTCCAGGCAACAGGACTATGCTGAATTTGCTTCGTTTATTTTTTCCCCTACTTGGGCTGATGGTAGCAGTCTCATCGAAGAAGTGAACCAAGACCTACAATTGATCGCCATTAAGAATGCTCTTCATGCCAATCGCATGTCCAAGCCAAATTATGAATTGCGTCAAGGAGTGTTGTACCGGAAAGGAAAATTGGTCATTCCATCCAATTCACAATGGATTCTAGCCATGCTATGCGAATTCCATGACATTGTTACTGGCGGACATTTGGGTTACTAACGTACCTATCGTAGGATAGCGGCAAATTTTTATTGGAAGGGTATGGTGTAGCGGATTAAAGAATATGTCAAGAGTTGCTCCATTTATCAACAATTTAAAGCTTCAACTCTAGCTCCAGCAGGTTTCTTACAGCCTCTCCCCATCCCACAGGCAGTTTAGGAGGATATCTCAATGGACTTTATTATTGGAATGCCTAAGTCTAAGGGATTCAATGCTGTCATGGTGGTTGTTGATAGGCTGTCCAAGTATAGTCATTTTTTTGGCTTTAAAACACCCTTACACAAGGGTAATTGCTAAGTTGTTTGTTAAGGAGGTGGTGTGGCTCCATGGCTTTCCAAAGTCAATTATTAGCGATCGAGACCCGGTCTTTATGGGTTGATTTTGGCAAGAATTGTTCAAGTTGCAGGGAACACAACTCAAGTTCAGCTCCTCTTAACCATCTGGAAACAGATGGACAAACCGAGGTGATCAATAGGTGTCTTGAGACCTAACTTTGATGTTTTGCAGTTGACTAGCCACGTTACTAGAGCCTGTGGTTACCATGGGCAGAGTTTTGGTACAATACTTCTTTCCATGTGAGTATAGGGGCAAATCCTTTCGAGGTAGTGTATGGAAGGTGACCACCAACTATTTTGTAGTATGTTCCAGGTGAGATCCAAGTGGAGGCAGTAGCTAGAGATTTACAAGACTGCGCTGAGGCTATGAAGCAACTCAAAGAGCATTTGCTTTGGTCATAGCAACATATGAAAGCATACGCCGATCGGAATTGCTGAGACGTCCAATTTGAGGAGGGTGATTGGGTTTACTTGAAGTTGAAACCTCATAGACAACAGTTAGTCACTCGAAGGGTTTATTTGAAACTCTTAGCTCGTTACTACGGGGCATTTCAGATTGAGGCCAGCGTAGGGGTAGTAGCATATCGCTTACACCTCCTCGAATCTTCCAAGGTACATCCTGTCTTTCATGTCTCTTTGCTCAAAAAAGCCATAGGCATCCAACCTAGCTCTCACAAATTGCCACCCGAACTAGAGTTGAAAATAGTCGAAGATCCTGCTCCTGAGAAAGCGTTAACTACCTGGGTTGTCCAAAGGGATGAAGAGTGCATTTCCCAATGGCTGGTGCAGTGGCAGACCAAGGGAATTGAATAAGCTACTTGGGAGGACGAATATACACTAAAGAGGGATTACCAATAGCTAAGTCTTAAGGACAAGACTTCATTTCAAGGGGGCGACATTGATGAAGAAATAGATACAGCAGATGGGCTGCTGGACCAGACTCCACCTGGGCCCCGAAGACTGTTAGTATGCCAGAAAGAAGCAACAACAGTAGAGCAAGGGCACTCCAGGAAATTCATCATTGTAATTCTGTCAAGGGAAAAGGGGGAGAGGGAGTTAGTTACACCTAGGTGTCCAGCTAGGCATTAGGGGTAACGACTGGATTTTTGTTTTTGGTTATTTGAGCAGAGGAGAGAGGGAGGAGGGTATGTTTTTTTGATTCTGTTATTCTGCTGCCTTAGGAGTAGGGCTCCATCATTTTAGAGAGGAAAAACTATTTCCTATGGGTATGGTAATGTTGACAGTGCTGTTATTTCAATAAAACAAGTATTCTCCCTGCATTCTTCTACTCTTTGATCCGTTTTCTCTTGATTATACAATTTGTTCTGTGTTATTGTCTATCAGTTTCATAGTCAATCTCATGCTAAAGTTTGTAATTATGTGATTGACATTTGCAGAGTTTGATGCATCTTGGAGATCTCGTTAGCAAGGTTGCTGAATTTGGCTTGCTTGACTGGATGGGGCGTGCTAAGCTAATTGCTTGCATTTGTGATTTTGTCTTGCTGATTCCTGAAATTGGTCAGGTGATTATTAGGGGAGAAGTATAAATTATAGACATTGATCATGTGCGAATCATGGTGCATGGGCACAAAATGAAATTCTGAATGTGCCAAAGAAGAAAATCTGAGAATTTGTGTGATGAGGACATTGTGAGTTTGTGGCCTAATATACAGGTGCATGGTGCACATTCACTGTAGTTCATATCTTTTCTATTCTCATCCTACAAATTCTAAGATTAATCTACTTTTGTACGCTTCATATTTTGCTTTGTCAATTCTGTCACATGATTTTATTTTCATGCAATTCCTTATAGTCAATGATAGGAAGGTTCCTCTTACTGCTTCGGGATCCCGATTATCGAGTCCGCCTTTCCCTAGCTCAACATATTGGCATTCTGTTTGAAACATGGGATGGCCATGAAGAACTCTTTGGAGATATATGGTGGGTCTCTCTTTCCAAAGTGCATATTATGTTTTCCTCTTCATGGAGCCATATATGGTGCATTTACTTACAGAAAACGGTTTTTTATTTTTTTAGAAAATTCGAGTATTTATGTTTTGTAAAAAATTTATAAAATGCGTTAATTTATCAACAAATGAAAAATTAGAATGTTTATTTTCTCTCTCTCTCTCTCTATATATATGTGCATACATACATATGTATATGTGCACATGTATGTGTACATACATACATACATGCATACATGTATGTGTATGTACGTACATACACATACATGTATATATGTATGTATTTATGCACACACACACATAGAAATACATGTGTTTATATGTACGTGTATGTATGTGCATATGTATATATGTATAAGTATGTATATGCATATATGTGCATAAATATATATGTAAATGGATGTACATATATAGATACATACATACGTACGTACGTATATGTATGTATATATGTGTATGTGTATGTATGTACATACCTATCCATATGTATGTTTTCATGCATGTACTACATATACATGCACATGCATTAACTTTTGTATGTATGCGCGTGCACAATCACACACATATATATGTGTGTGCGTATTAAGATTATTCAAAAAACTTGAAAAATATTTTTTATTAATTTTTTAATTTTTTCTTTATTTTGGAAAATTGAATTGGAAAATTGAAAAATTCATTTTCCATTCTCTATTTTAGAAAACTGATCAAAATAAATATGATATCTATTTTCTGTTTTTTGTAGAAAATTTTTCTGAAAAACTGAAATAGTTTTCTGTCAGTGAACAGGCTCGTAGTTTCTAGCATAACATGTTTTTCCCCCCTTCTAGACATATCACAAATTATTAGTTAAACAATTTGATGTCATTTTTTGTATGTCATATAGACAAATAACCTTATGGTACTAAGAAACCTCAGAAAGTTCCTGCCCTTAAGTATCATTGCATGCTTAAGGTACTTTTTTGAACCTATCATAATTTGCTGAACTTGTATTGTATTCATTTGTCATTTTTCACCAATGAGTTATGTGAAATTTGAAGTTATTTAAAGACTACATTTTGTTCCTTTGCTCTTTGGCCAATTTATGATTGATTTTTGCATGGACTAATCTGTTTCTATCTAGTTAAAAATGTGATGGGCCCTAAATGATACATACATACAAATATGTATGTTTTTGTGTTTGCGTGCACATGTGCTTAGATTGGGAAAAATATTGGCTTTCTTTTGTTTGAAAGTGGATATTTTTTTTGTCTTCCTTTTATTTTACACATTATACTTCCTTTCCTGATGACATCTGCTTCGTATAAATTGGAGTGTCATTTATGGACTCCATCATCTCTTTTGCCAGAGCTCTTACAGTCATTTTTTCCTTTTGCTGTTTTTACAGGTCAAACTTTGGTGTCATTTTGGTGGTTCACTCGAAAGGAAAACTTGTTACTTCAAAAGAGGCCCTATCAGCTGGTCCTCAGCCACAGCCAATAATGGAAACTATTATTCTTACGCTGATGCATGTTGCTCTGCATAGTGAGAAAGTAGAGCTGGAGGTACTTGTAGTGTTCACTTGTTTTATTTGTCCGACATGTTTGAACTCTCTCAACCTAGTAAATTCGCAAGTTAATGTTCAGTTTGCAATTTTTCATGATATGTTTTCCCTTGACACATGCAGGCGATTTTCATGATATGTGTGATTGCTGCCATTGACCCTTGTCATAGGTACCATTTACTACCTTCTTATCCGGTCTGCAATTGCTTAGGGGCAGAACACCTCCTGTATTCTTTTTTAACCCATGAAATTTAATATCTGTTTCAAAAGAAAAGGTATTAGCATCCCCCTGAAATTTTTGATATTATAATTTTTCCCATGAATTTAAAATTAGTAATACACCCCAAAATTATGGTCATTATAATTTAAAAAATATTCATATTTATTTCAAATTAGATTTTTTTCATATAAAAAAAAAATACTTTAGCATTTATTCCCCCATCCTCCCCATGCTTGGTTTATCAACTAGTATGCCTTGTGCTTCAGGGAGTTGGTCAATGCAGTACTGGATAATCTGTCAACGCAGCTTCAATATGTGAATAGATTCAAGGTTACAACCATGTTTTTCTCCCTTTTAAATGACTTTTTAATGTTAGAATACTGTCGTTTGATAATCATAATACTTTACGTTTCATGAGATATCAGTTGTTTTCTAGAGCATGTTAATATATATGTACTATGAAATATATTGCCCTTTATTTCAGTAACTCACCTGGATCATTGAGTTCTGTTACTTTGCCTCAGATTGTTAGGAATAAATTTAACTTAGATGATGGATGAATAATTTCTGGATTTAATTTCCAGAAATGGAGGTTTTTTAAGGTCAGTACAGAAAATAGAAGAAGAAGAACAGAGGATAAATGAGAGAGAGAGAGAGAGGGAGAAAAAGATGAAATCTGTATTCAATAATCTGATGGTCCCCCACAAGGAGACCCTGTTACATAATAAGGGAACCAGCCAATGATTGGCTGTACCAGAGGACAAGGGAGCATGTAAACTCTCTCTCCTCGAACAATCTCACTAATACAGCTGTGCAACAGCTTTTTTCTACCATTAGGAGACAAAACAGAAAATTCATAAAGAACGCTGGAAATAACTGGATTAATCATACAAAATGACTTAATTACCCCCATAAAATTTACTAATTGCCCTTCTATGTTTATACCTAACACATCATTGCCTACTCTTTTTCTATAGTTTTGCCTGAACCTTGTCTTTGGATGTAGTACTTGGAGGAAGTCATTGGGACAATTCTCTTTTTCTGGGTCAACTGTGGTGTTAGCTTAGTTGCACTTGTCGAGGTAATTTGTACATATCATCGCCAGTAAAAGTCCTCTTCAAGTTTTTAATAGCGTGTCCATCCTTCTTGCTGATATGCTGAATGAAGTTAATACTTTATTTTTATCTTATTATTCTTTTACAGATAAGGCAACTTTTTGTGCAAGATGTTGAAGCTAGTTATTTCATGCAATACTGTTGTCATTGGCTTCTTCCAGCTTTAGTTTTGCGCGGGGACGACTCCAACCTAAATTTGGTGGCGAAGGTCAAAAGCCAAAAAAAAAAAATTCGTTTATGTATTTGGTCGCATGTAGTTGTGCTATCATTTATGTCAACTTTCACATTTTCCTGAATGCAGATTGCTTGTCAACCTTTGGCAGCTCTTGTTAAAAATCACTTTGTGTCAATATTTTCAGTTTGTATAGTATTGCATTGTAGCAAGAGACCTGGTTGGGATGAGGGAGCCAGGGTTCTTCAGAGTTCGATTCTGCATTTGGTTGAGATATCTGAGAATGAAAGAGACAATCTCATCAAAAAGCATATGGTATGTGCTTTATATTTGGAATGTGAAGATTTTGAGAAGATTTTATTTCTCTCAATATTTTGACTATAGGGGTGAGCAACGGTCGGTTCGGTTCAATAACCAAACCGAAATAACCGAAAACCGAAATTCTCTTATTTTTATCAACCGAACCGAACCGAAATTTTAGAATAACCGAATTTAAACCGAACCGAAATTTTCGATCGATTTGGTTCGGTTAACCGAAAAACCAAAATTTAAAATTATTTTTTAAAAAATAAAAAATATTGTGTTTAAAAATTATAAATTATACTATACTAAAGTAAAAATATGTAAATTGTACAAATAAAAGTTCAAATTAAAGAAATAATCTCAAAATATATAATAAATAATACAAAAAAACCATTAAATTTTTTTTTATTTAATCGATTTTCAATTTAATCGTCAAAATTTTAAATTATCACCTAAAAAATATATATTAATAATTGATAAATGTACTCATATAATTTACAACTAAAAATAAAATAATTTATATGTATAAAATAATTATTTAATAAAAAAATCAAAAATCGAACCGAACCGAACCGAACCGAAATAACCGAACAGTCTTAAAAATATAAACCGAAACCGAAAAACCGAATCAAATTAAAAAAATCGGTTGATTTTGTTCGATTTTTCGGTTTTACCCATAGTTTGCTCACCCCTATTTGACTATAACATTTACATTTGGTAATTATATAAAAGAGTTTAAACCTAACTAGAAAATATAAAAATATAATCATATCAAATCTTTACAAATTAGGAACTAAATATATCTATCAACACTCTCCCTCAAGTTGGTGCTAAGATATCACACATGCCCAACTTGCAGACCAAGATATGAAAAATCCGATTGTTGAGTCCTTTTGTAAACACAGTAGCTAGTTGCTTTTTGGATGACACATAAAACAAACTCAAGGCATCATTTGTAAGCTTTTCTTTTATGAAGTGTCGATCAATTTCAATATGTTTTGTCCGGTCATGCTGAACAGGATTATGAGCTATACTGATGGTGGTTTTGTTGTCAGAGTATAAGGATAGTCTCCTTTTCCAAAATAATCTCAATTCTTCTAGTAGTTTTCTCAGCCAAAGAAGTTCACAAACACCTTGAGCCATAGCCCTGTATTCTGCTTCAGTACTTGATCTAGCAATTACCCTTCTTACTTCTCTAAGTAACTAAGTTTTCTTCTACAAGAGTACAATAGCCGGAAGTAGATAATATGTTATCTAGAGATCTAGCTCAATCTGTATCTGTAAAAACTTCTATTTGGAGGTGACCATATTTGGAGAAAAGAAAACCTTTTCCTAGAGCAAACTTTAAATACCGCAAGATGTAGAAGACAACTTGCATGTGGGAGTCTTGTGGATCATGGATGAACTGATTGACCAAGCTCATTGAGGAGGCTATGTCTGGCTTAGTGTGTGAGAGATAAATAAGTTTGCCAACCAATCTTTGATATCTCTCTTTATCAACTGGCTCTCTAACTTTTGCTTGTAGCTTGTGGTTGCTCTCAATGGGCGATTCTGCTAGCTTGTAACCTGTCATACCAGTTTCTTTCAAGAGATTCAGGATATATTTTCTCTGAGAAATAAAGATTTCCCTTTTTGATCTGGCAACCTCAATTCCCAAGAAGTACTGTAATTTTCTTAGATTCTTGAACTCAAATTCATGAGCCAACAGCTTTTTCAATCGGGCTATCTCTTCTTTGTCATCTCCTGTCATTATAATATCATCAACATAAACTATGAGCAAGGTGAGTTTATCCTTATTATGTCGTATGAAGAGAGTATGATCAATATTGCTTTGTTGGTAGCCAAAAGAGATCATGACTTTGCTGAATCTATCAAACCATGCTTTGGGAGATTGCTTCAATCCGTATAAAACTTTTTTCATGTCTACATACCTTTTCTTGACTATGTTCATCATCAAATCCAGGGGGAATCTACATATATACTTTTTCTTCCAAATCCCCATGAAGAAATGCATTTTTCACATCAAAATATTGTAAATTCCAATCAAAATTAGTTTCAAAGGGCAATAAAATTCTGAATGTGTTCATTTTAGCAACTGAGGCAAATGTCTCTTGATAATCCATTCCATAAGTTTGAGTGAATCCTTTAGCCACCAATATGGCTTTGAATCTCTCAATTGAACCATCAACTTTGTATTTCACAGTAAAAATTCACTTGCAATCAACCAATTTCTTGTTTGGTGGAGAAGTAACTAGTTCCTAGGTCTCATTTTTGGAAAACACATTCATTTCTTCAATCATAGCTAGCTTCCATTTAGGATTTGTAAAAGCTTCCCTCCAATTCTGTGTTATAGAGACAAAAGAAATAGACAAAGCAAATGCTTTATAAGAAGGAGATAAGAAATTATAGGAGATAAAGTTCGATAGAGGATGTTTCGTGCAAGATCTAACTCATTTTGTGAGAGCAATAGGAATATCCAAATTATTAGTGGAATCAGAGTTCAAAGATGACTGACTTGACTGACCAGAAGAAGAGGATTTTTGACATAGAGTAGGTTGCATGATGGCTTCTTCTGTTCTGTTTCTCCTTGAATATCTCATCAAATCGGATCTATCCAAACGTCCAATATTTTCCCTTTGGACAACAGGCTCCTCTTGAACTCCAATGGTCTCCTCTTGAATTTGTTCCCTCACAAAACTCTCCCCTAGGGTAAGGTTAGTCTCCCCCTACCTCACAAAACTCTCCCTTAGGGTAAGGTTATCAAGAGTTATGATAGGTACCACCTCTTCTTTCACAGTACTCTCCCCCTGAAATAGTGATTGGATAGCACCAAAATAAGGTTCGTTATCTCTAAAAGTCATCCATATTAACAAAATACTTTCTCAATGGAGGATGGTAGCACTTGTAACCCTTTTGTGTAGGAGAATACCCAATAAACGCAAATCTAAGAGCCATCAAGTCTAGTTTGCCAATAATCCTAGTATAAATAAAACAAATACATCCAAACACTTTAGGGGGAACGGTATAAGCATTTTTCCCTTGTAACACTACTAAATGACTCTTGAAGTCGATTTGAGAGGCATTCTATTGGTAAGATAAATAACTGATAGAATTGCATCCTTCCAATAAGGCTTTGGGAGATTCATAGTAAATATAAGAGATATAACAACTTTCAACAGATGTCTATTTTTCCTTTCAGCTACTCCATTTTGTGCATTAATATAATGACAACTAGTTTGGTGTATTATTCCATTGTACTTCAAGTAAATACCAAACCTAGTATCCATATACTCTGTCTCATTATCTGTTCTCAAAACTTTTACCTTAGCATCAAATTGAGTACAAACCATCTTATGAAAAGATTGAAAGCAAGAAAAAATATCACTCTTTGCTTTTATTAGATACACCCAAGTCATTCTAGTGCAATAACCAATGAATGTAACAAACCACTGACTATCCGATAATAAAGCATTTTTAGTAGGTCCCCAAACATCAGAATGAATGGTAGTAAAAAGAACAGAACTTCTATTATTATTTAAAGGATAAGAACTCGTAGTGTGTTTAGCAGGTTCACAGACATTGCAAACTAAAGAATCAAACTTCACATTCTTAAATAAATTAGGATGTAATTTCTTCAAGACAAAAAATGATGGATTTCCTAGCCGTCTATGCCATTGATTGATTTCTTTATTTACATCATTACTCTCACCCAAAAAGGCTTGCTTCTTACCAGAAACTAGGCTACTACCATTGTCCAAGACATATAAGCCATTTTGCAATCTACCGTTGTCAATCTTCTCTCATGTTTTAAGGTCTTGTAAAATACAATATGCAGGAAAAAATTCTACTTTACAGTTAAGAGAGTTAGTTATAGAACTAGCAGATAAAGACAATTTAATTTTGGGAGTACGGTCAATAGAACCTGTTCCAGATATCGGAGTAAGAGATCCATCTGCTATTAGGACATTATCTCCCCCTTTTAATTGGAGAATAAGAAATAAAATTTCTCGAATAACCTGCCATATGACTGTTTGCACCAGAATCTATAATTCATGTATTATGAGTGGATGAAGAGGTAGTGGGGCTTTCTTTCCTAGATAAATGAACCTCCTTGTTGTCCATTACAGTAGCAAAAAAAAAAATGCTGGGACAGAAACCAAATTTGGAAAGGAGAAGCCCAGAAAACCAACACTTCAGAAGTGACCGGATATTGGCTTGTCGGAGTCGGAGAAGACCCGCGAACAGATCTGGGCAAGATCCGTTGACAAACGGTGGCCGGAGGAAGCTACACGTGTTGGTGCATGAAGGAAGGTACCGAAATGGTCTGGCGGCGTTTGTACTCATGTGTGGTGCGGATGGCATCGGAAATTGGTGTACAGGCCGGACTTGACCTGGGCTCTTCTCCGGTGTGGGCGGTGTCAAAAAAAGAAGGAACAAACCGTGTCCTTTTCACACTTGCCAAAAAACTGTTCTTGTAGATGGAATTTTTGAGAATCGATCTACTGTCAAAATGAGAAAACTCGACCTTCAAAACGGCAGAGGCTGTGATACCATGAAAATTTTGAGAATATTTTATTTCTCTCAATATTTTGACTATAACATTTATATAGGTAATTATGCAAGAGTTTAAACCTAACTAGTAAAGATAAAAAGATAATCATATCAAATTTTTACAAATTAGGAACTAAATATATCTATCAACAGAATGTAAAGCTCTCAGTCCAAGTGTGATGCAAATCATTATACTTTTAATGGCTCATAAGTTGTGCTAGTGGTGTTTAATTCCCTCTATAAATCTATGTGCATTTAACAATGTGTGTTTTGCCTGAAAGCATTTTAAATGAAATGCTACTTGTATTTAGTGAGGAATACACCAATTTTGTAGTGTCCCTTTGACTTCTTGTCTATTTGCTTTTGAATAATGTACTTCACAAATAGTCAGAAATTCTTGGCTATTCTTTTGTGAAGAAAAC
Organism: Excoecaria agallocha; assembly: GCA_037975025.1. Taxonomy (NCBI): domain Eukaryota; kingdom Viridiplantae; phylum Streptophyta; class Magnoliopsida; order Malpighiales; family Euphorbiaceae; genus Excoecaria; species Excoecaria agallocha. The sequence continues at coordinate 39,233,226 of CM075809.1, forward strand.
TGATTTCAATTCTGTTTCTTGTTCTCATTCTCTGTATGGTAACATATTTTTCTTTTTTATCATGTTTGTGAATTTATATGTCTAGCAAGCATATTAGATTTTTTTTTTGGCCACAGAAATGCCTCATTGCTGTAAAACATTGCTAGGGATAGAACTTGATTGAGATATCTTTTGTTTGTTCCAGAAATATAGAATACATTTAGAGTGTCTGACTTGATATAGTAAAAGCATAAGCATGTGGTTCATTTTTGAAGCCCTTTGTGTTCTTACCTCTTGCTTCATCATCTTGAGTTTAATGTGTGCAAATTTATGTTTGTTCTTGTTTGATTCATGATATGTGGATAGGTAATTCTTACTAATTTTTTACTTTTCTGAGTCTCTATTTCTTTACATTGTGTTTGGGTGTAATTCTTTTTTATTCTCTATGCATATGCAGGTATCAATTGTAAGCAACATTCTGTCCCTTACTTCTTGTTCATCTGATCCAGCAATCCCTTTCTTTCCCAGGGATATGGTAGCACGTGCAATTCAGACAGTTGTGGATGGATTTTTGGAAATGTAAGTTACCTTCTTATTGCGCTTTGGCTTATGATCTTTTGCTCTTTGGATGAAGTTTGTGAACATTAGGTTCTGTTTTACGGATGCAGGGAAAGTTATCCATCAAGTGTAGCTGTTGTGGACAAGATTAACATTTTTCGGCCAGATAGAGTTTTTATGGTGATGATATGTTTCCTCATACTAAACTTTTACAGTCAAGATTGCTCAAATATCCCTTTCTTTGATTATGTGTGCATTTCTTGCAAGTGCAGTTTATTTTGGAAATGCATTATAAAATGGCTGCAGCAGTTCATCCCAGGCATCGGTGCCATAAGTTAGCTGGAATAGAGGTGCTTATAGATATTCTTGGGCATAGAGCTGCTGTTTTAAGCACTTCCAAGTATGTTTCCATCTAAGTTTCTCAGGGTCAATTTTCGTTATATTTTCTCTTAGCTTCAGAATCAGGTTTTTGAAAATGCGTAAAAGAGCTCAATATTCAGTAAAAAAAATATGAAAATTGGAAGACAATTCAATATTCATTGAGACAAAATTATTCCCTTTGTTTTCATTGACTGGTTTCACAAGCTTATGTTACACTAGGGTTATTTTTTATTTTTATATGGGGCATAGTGACTCAAAATATTGAGCCTTTTCTCGATATTGCAATATCAAGATTTTTGAGAATAAAATTTTTTATTAATTTTCTCATCTTAACAAACCTAAAAGGTACAAGCTATTTATAAAGAAAACAAAAAGAGTCCTAAATCTATTCTAATAAGGAATTATAAAAGCTAACTAGGAAATAAATTTTAGTTAGGAATGTAAAATGGAATTATAATCTAACTAGGAAATCCAACACCCCCCCTCAAGTTGGTGCATGGATATCAAACATGCCCAACTTGTAAAATAGAATGTGACAAGTCCTGTTTTGAAGTGCTTTAGTAAACATATTCTTGTAGTACAAAACTAAATGACAGCAGAAGAAACCAGAATCAAACAGTAAAGTTCTAATTTTTGTGTTTTAGAGTTTTTATACTACACCAGAAAAAAAATTTAGGAATTTCTAACTAAATTTTGATATTATAGGATTTTCAAACCACACCAAAAATTAGGATGTTCTCGGATTTTTATATCACAAAAAAAAAAAAATTAGGGATTTTAAACTAAATTCTGGTGTTGTAGGATTTTCAAACCACACCAAAAAATTAAGAATTTTTTCTGATGTAACAAAAACGAAAACTCAACTTCTTGATGCTTTTCTAAAAACGGGTATTTTACTTATTATTTAGAAGGAGAAAACTCAACCTCTATAAAGAGCAATGTTCTGGTACCATGAAAATTTTTGAGAATAAAAAAAATTTATTAATTCTCTCATCTTAACAAACATAAAAGGTACAAGCTATTTATAAAGAAAACAAAAAGAGTCCTAAATCTATTCTAATACGAAAAGATAAAAGCTAACTAGAAAATAAACTCTAGTTAGGAATATAAAATAGAATTTTAATCTAAGTGGAAATTCCAACACTATATTATTGAAGCCTTTTAATTTTGGGAACATTTTCCTAATTTCAGTCAGTTGTAATTTTGTCCAAAAATACTTAAATTTGTTCAATATTCAATTTTTGAAAAGGTAAAATTCAGAAGATGCTACTTGCTAATCACACACTAAATTTTTTGGGACAAAAGAAATTTAGGAAAAAGGTTGTGGATTCTTATCAGAATATGAGGAAGTCAAAATTTAACTTATTTACTGCATGTGTAAAATTGTAAACCAAAAGAAGTTTTAGGCCTTTTTATAGTGGAGAATAGCAGCTCTCAATTAATGTGTATATATATCTCTTAGAAAAGAAAAGGAAAAATAATTTTTGAAATACTAGGATGTTTATTTCTTGCCAGTGGCTTAACTATATCAATACTAGTTGTTATATATATATATATATAAATATAGCTTAAAAATGTCTTTAGCAACAATAGTTATGTGATTTCTCCATCTTGCTGTCTCCACTGCTGCTACTGAGTCAAATGAAGACTATTTTTTTTCCGTATCACTATTTCCTTTCCTTGTGATTTTCCGTTTATTTTGCTTTCTTTCTGTTCTGGGTTGAAGGTTTGAGATCTGGTTCTTGCCATCATCACTAGAGTTGGGCTTCATGAAACTGTAATAGCCCCAATCTTGGTCAGAAATGTTGCATCCTCAAAATTGAACCGAGTTATAATCCATTTTTTGTTGTTTGCTGATAGGGAACAAAATCAATATAATAGACAATAACCAAAAGAACAGTAAATCAAGTGAAGAAATGGATGAAAATGATGAAAAGAAGGTTGGATTTCATTGATAGAATTGACTGTAATACAGCATTACAATCCCCAGGAAGAAAGATCTTCCCTCTTCGGGAACCGGAGCCCTGCTAAAACAGCAGCTAAATTCAAATGATTCCAAAGATAATTTCCCCTCCCTCTCTTCCTAGCTTTTATAACCAAACATAGAAAAAGATTAAAATCGTTTTTCTCCCTAGGTGCCCAGCTGGACACTAGGTTGGCCCCTTTTTCTCTCTCCTGCCCCTAACCGATTTATTTCAACCAATCCCCCTCATTGTCTTTGTTGTGTTTTTGCCTCCTTAACTTCCAGCTACCCTTTCTTCTTCTTCCTACGAGCGTAAGCCAGCAGCTTCCCAGACCCAGTGAGTCCGGCCCTGCTTGGGTAGCAGCTTCTCTATCAATGCCACCCTCTTCGAATAAAGTCTTGTCCTCAAGACTTAGCTGCGGGTTCTCACTTGTCATAACAAATTCATCTTCCCATGTTGCATTATTAATGCTTTTTGTCCACCATGGCATCAGCCATGGGAATATGCTTTTGGCCTTCTTTGTTATTGTATCCCTACTTTCAGTTAATCCCAAATCCAGACCAGCAATATCACACAACTCCAATCTTCGATATTCTGCAGCCTTAATGTCACCATCCCAGCATGTTTCTGATATAATCTCTAGTGCTTTTTCTATCTTGTCCTCAGGCACAAGATTCCCATTTTGCAGGAGCACATGGTAAACTTGTTTAGCTGAAGCTTTCCTAATCTTAGGATATCGATGGGCAAGGAAAGCAAGAAGATCGGTGAAAGCTCAAGCATTTACAGGATCCAAAATTGAAGCAATATATCCGAGAATTGCAATGCCAGCATATAATTTTGAGAAGTCCTTGGATCCTTTCAACTCAACAGCAAGGGAATCCAGAACACTGAGGATATATGTACATGTCTCAAGGCCTTCCAAAGCAGCCTTAGGAACCCAAGAACCAACATCACCTCTGTTATCAACAGAATAGTCATCCATAGCTTTAAATAAGCTTGGTGCCACTTCTTTCTTGATCAGATGACACAATGATAGGTGGTCCTCTCCAGAAAATTCTCTTGCCTGACTTGGGGTCTTGCACACTGAGATAAGTACTCTGACGGCATTTACTCGTGCTTCAGCATCCCTGTCCTCTGGGTTATCCACAATTTGACAGGAACCACAAAGCTTCAAAAGGACATCTTGCCATTGATCAGCTAGACATTCATATGGCAAAACACCATGAGCTAATGCTGAGCCCCTTCTTACAACAACATTTTGATCAGTTAGCTGTTCTGGGTATTTTGATGGTATACCAACTGCACTTCTACTTTTTGCATTAACAAAGTTTGCTCGCACAAGGTGTTCCAGAGCTTTCATAGCAGCATTCTGTATATGGGAATTAGGATGCCTCAAATTCTCATTAAGTGTATCAAGCAAGCACCATTTTATCTTTTCTGTTAATGTCAGATGACATGATGAGATGCACTCAATGAAACGGGAAACAGCAGAACGCATTATCTCTCCACCTTTCCCACGATAAAGACATGCTTTTTCAATAGCAAGAACTATACCAGCTACATCTTTCTCTCTCTCACTGGAAAGAGTGTAATCAGATTGATGCAAAGCCAAAACAACTTCTCCAACAGCCAGGGTTGTGCCATGTCATGTGCAGAGATCAGAGGACAGAGTAGAGGGAATCAACTTCTCCAAGACAAAAGCTGCAAAGTATTCAGGATCATATTTGACAAGCGCAGCAAGGGCCTCTGCAGCAAATTCTCTCAAGCTCTTATCCCAGTGGATAATCTTGTTAAAAAGCAGTTCTTCTGCTAACTGATATAAGTATCATTCGTACTGAGCAACATAAATAGCAACATGGAGATAAGAGTTTACTCGTGAAGAAAGTGAAAAATAGTCAGCTGTATTCACTATGTCGATTCCATATGGGTAATTCCCTTGTCTTCCAACATTCTCCTGAAAAGCAACTGATGCTACTCTTCTGCAATTAACCTAACGGTTATAGCAGGCCACTGTTAATAAGTGTGGCGCAAGCTGTTCCAATACATTTTTCATATCTGTGTGATAATATGCATGACCAAATGCCCAACAGACATGTAGCAGCATCATGTACATGAGATCCAATGCTATGAGGACGTCTTCGAACATCATAATGCAGTGCCTGCATAATGAAAGGCACAACTTTGGCAAGACTGACGGGCAGAAGCAACCCTCTGCGTGCCAGCTCAGCCAATGCTCAGCAAGCTCCATGCCATGTACTATAACCTTCTCCTGGTGAAAATAGCTCCAAAACGGATGACAATACTTTTTCAGAGAGGACAGATGTCAAATGAGAAGTTATGCGCCCTACTCCTTTTGCAACATCTAGCAGCCCTAAATCAAATAACTAAGCATCCAATTTCAAAGCAAAAACCCCCAAATTTAGCGAGACAGCGTCACATTTTTTCTTGGACCGAGACCCTGTAACCACCCCCTAACTTGATCTTAACGAGAGGAATGAAGGTAGTAGGAAGATTCAGGGAACGTACCAGTTTTCGGGAGACTAATTTGTGTCGCTCCAGAGTCGACCAGCAAGAGGACAGGAATGCCTTGTATGGTACTTGGAGCTTAAGTGTCTTCCCCTGCTCGTTTCAAAATCTCCATGAGTGTGCACTCTCCTCCCGCTCCATCATCCTCTCCCTGATCATCGTCTCCGACTGGTTCATCCTTTTGCTCATCCCAAGCCACAAATAAATCATTTTCCAAGATCGCAATTCATAAGTCCCCGGTGCTGAAGCGATGTTGTGGACTATACAGTTGGGCGCCGTTGAAGCAAAGCCCTAACCGACGATGATCGGCGATCTCCCGCAGCGAGAGAGGACACGGTGCCCTCACTTGTGTAGCTTGCTGAACTGGGTTTGAAGAGTCAGCTGGGTTTAATGGTGATGGGCCTGAGCCTCTACTTGTGAATCGTGGATTGGGCTGACCCATATCCTTGAGAATGAGGAGACGAGCGACCGGCGAGGAAATGATGGCACCAACGTCGGCTTGATGATACATCACCCTCAGATCTGCAACCACAGGAGTTGCGGCTATGTGAACCCTGATGTGCCGCTCTCCACAAGATGCAGTGTTGAGCAAAGCAACTTGGAAATCCACAGTCTGAGTCGTCAACATCTCTTCCTCCCTATCTTCTTCCTCTGGTTCTTCCACCATCGTCTCTTCATCGGTCTGTTTTTCGGTTTGTGTTTGGGGCTGGTTTGTATCGTCGCTCAGCTTGGTTTTGTTGTTAGTTTGCTGATCTTCTTCTTCGTAAGACTCTAGTTTTGCCATCGCTCTTGGTTCCACCTGAGAGGGAACTTTGGCCCCATCAGTCCGACTCCAGGTTCCACCGCCTCTCTCTCTTGCCGTCACTTGGCTGCCTAGTGGACGGAAAGTCAGTTTAGTATTCCTTGCTAATGCCATAGCCTCCTCACAGCTTTGAGGTTTCAGGAATCTAACCCATCACTCTACTTGTCCCTGCAATCCTCCCAGAAATACCCCAAAAATTGTGCCTCTGTTGTTTTTGGAACGTGATGGCTATAAATTCTTTAATATATTCGTCAACTGTACCGGTTTGGGAGAGGTGGCGCAGCTCCTCATAGGGGTTCTATGTCCTATGTTGTGTTTCTGTTCCTCCTGCAATTGGTTGCTTGTCGATTTGTTTATGGAGCTTGGCATTCATGTGCTCATATTTGTCTTATATAGATTTTTGAAGTGCAGCAAGGGTCTTATGAATTGCAGCCATGGTTTCTTCATGATACTCAATTCGGTTCTGTAAAATAATCTCAGCCTGCAAGTGTGTTTGGAATGGGTCATTCATTTTCAATTGGTTTTGTGTGAAAAGAATCGATGAGCGGTTTTCCACACATGGCGCCAATTGATAGGGAACAAAATCAATATAATAGACAATAACCAAAAGAACAGTAAATCAAGTGAAGAAATGGATGAAAATAATGAAAAGAAGGTTGGATTTCATTGTTAGAATTGACTGTAATACAGCATTACAATCCCCAGGAAGAAAGATCTCCCCTCTCCGGGAACCGGAGCCCTGCTAAAACAGCAGCTAAATACAAATGATTCCAAAGATAATTTCCCCTCCCTCTCTTCTTAGCTTTTATAACCAAACATAGAAAAAGATTAAAACCGTTTTTCTCCCTAGGTGCCCAACTGGACACTAGGTTGGCTCCTTTTTCTCTCTCCTGCCCCTAACCGATTTATTTCAACCAACCCCCCTCATTGCCTTTGCTGTGTTTCTGCCTCCTTAACTTCCAGCTGCCCTTTCTTTTTCTTCCTACGAGCATAAGCCAGCAGCTTCCTAGGCCCAAGTGAGTCCGGCCTTGCTTGAGTAGCAGCTTCTCTATCATTTGCTAACAACATCTTCTTTGGAAGCTTTCAGAGTTCTGGAATTTACGATAGATGGTGTTGGATTTCCTAGTTAGGATTGAAATTCTTTGATTTTCTTTGTTAAAATTTATTTTTCTAATTAGATTAGGATTCTATGTTATTTTCCTAATTAGAGTTTATTTCTTAGTTAGTTTTTCTTTCTTATTAAATTAGGACTAGAAATATTTTTGTTCTCTATGTATAGTTTGTACTTTTTTAGATTTCTTAATAAAATTTTAATTCTCAAAAATCTTCAGATGGATATTATGGAATGTTTATCCTTACTTAGGTGTTTCTTGCTCCTTTCTCTCACTCTCTCTTTCTTGTTGCTTGTTTCCTCCCTGTTTTCATGCTTTTCATGGTCTACCTGAATGGGTACTCCATTCCTGTTTTATTGGTTCCAATATCCTTACCGACTTCTTTGATGTTTTCTGTACTTATCTATTGAACTTTACAGGTTAGTTTATTCATGTTATGGGAAAGATATTTTGTTGTTTGATCTAATCTTAAGATAGGAAATCTTTCCTAATCCATAATTTCATTTTTGTCTGTGTTTGTATAGCTACATTTTCAATTTGATTGGACAATTCATTGGTTATAAAGCTTTACAAGATCAATGTTGTCGTATTATTTCTGCGTTGCTCAAAACATTTGAAAGCAACCTATCCGGAGCAGGTGTCAGAGTTTTGGGTGAACAGCTGCAGGTATTTATATATTCAGACATCATTTTCACTTGTCCCGGGTTATTTTCTGTGGATTCCTTATTCACTCCTTCCACTTCATGTAGTTTTTGGTATCAAAGTTGGTAGCATGTTGTATTCCTTCTGCAACTACAAGAGTGGCTTCTGGCACTAGATCATCTCAAGTCATGCCTTTGCTTCTCCAGCTGACTGTGAATTCAGATGCATCTCTTCATAAATATGTTAGAGTATGTTTCTATGACTTGAATTTAGAAAGCCAAGTTAAAATTTGTGCTTAGAGATACTTTTATCATATATGTGATTTCATTTTGTAAATTTCCTCGTCTGGGATAAGAGAGATTTTTTTTTTTTAATTTTATACTTTCGAATATCTGGAAGATTAAGGTCTGTTTAATTTGGTTTTGCTCATTTGCAGGAACTGGAGCCTTTCCCTGAGACAGATATCTTTTCCGAGTTACGAGAGTCCCATCAAAAGTTATGCCAATCCTACTCCCCAAGGGACCACTTATTGGAGGTGGACTGCTTTCTTTTGTATATATTTGACTTGAATTCTCTCTCTCTCTCTCTCTACACACACATGCACACACTCTTTGGGTTTACTGGCTTATCTTTATCTTTACCCTTTTCCTATATCCTGCTCATTTTCAGTTTGTGAAGAGGTCTTGCTACCTTCCACCAAGATTACTTTTATGCAGGTTTTTCTCTTGAGAGTCCCTCATGTTCTTTTCAGTTTTTCTAATTTGATACTACTTTAAACGCTGAATTTCGAATTGGTATCAAATTCAGAATAAGATATTTAATTATAATTTTAGACTAAGGTGTAAAATTTCATTCTTGTACCACCATAAAATTGGTCATTCAAATTTGAGTCATTTTTTTTATTCCGAATTTGTTCTTGGGCGGCATTCTTGTTATGGAAATTGTAATTTTATGGCTTAGATGCTGGGTTCTCTTGCAGTGTCCAGGCACTACATAAGAAGTTGCTCCTGGGAGAAAACTTTTGGAAGCAGAGGACTGCAGAAGACATTGTAGAAAAAATAGATTGGCATTGTGATCCAGAAATTACAAAGGCAGTCTGGACGCTTGTTCGCATATGTCGTTCCGATGATGCAAATAGTATTAGACCACTGGTTTCTGATTTTGTTTCTAGGGTATCATTATCTTACTTTACATGTACTTGCCTTCAATGTCTTCAATATTTCTCAGGAAAAAGAAAAAAAAAGGAAAGAGAGTGCGTGTGCAAACAACTTTTGATTTTCTTGATTTTAATTGCAGGTTGGTATTGGAGATCCATACTGTGTCGTCTTACATCTACCTGAATACTTTACAAAGAGTAATATTTGTGGACTCATGGCTACTGGTAGCCCTGCTGAAGTCAATTCTAACATGGATACCATTGTTTCTGAAGAACTTCTGATTACACTAACGAAACATTTGAAGAAATATTTGATGGATGACTCTGCCAGAATAGTTGATTTGACATCTCAGGCTCTCCGGGTGAGTCTATTGAGATAGTAATGGCTTTACCTCTTGATTTTGTGTATCATAGTATCATTTCTATTATACTTGCTTTATTTGTTAATCTTGAGGATAATATCTCGAAGAATATCTTGATCATTTACCTGTCTACAAAGATGCCGCATTTTTTCTATCTTCTGGTCTACAAACAGGGAGTATTCAAAAGAAAATGAGATTCTTATCCATGTCATCTGTTAAGACAGGGATTACTTTCAACTGAAAGGGGCCAAAGAGCTATATTGTCTTTTGATTCCTATGAAAGATCTCTAATTGAGGTAAGCATTTTTCCCATATATTTTCTATTAATAACCATAATATCTGAACTGGGTTGAACACATGCTAAATTGAATAAAAATAGCAAAATTCCAGACATTCAGTCCTAAAACTCCTTTAAGCATTTTTCCATCCTTCAGTTTTCACATCTTTGGTTGAATTCTTACACTCCCTCCATTCTATATTAAGTGTCTATTTAGGAAAAAAATTTTATTCCAAAATAAGTGTCCTTTTAGAAATGAAAGGTAATTTTATACACTTTCTTTCAAATATGACTCCTACTTCAATGAAGATAAAAAGAGAATAATTAATGAAGTTCCTTTTTTTTTTTTCAAAGGGCAAATTAGCAAAGTGAAAGGGTAATTAATGATCTTCTTAATCTTTGTCAAGAATTGTTATATTCCTCCTCATGCTAAAGCTCTGAAGCTCCTAGAGCAACTAATTGACTTGAATAAATATGTGCACAAATGATTTCTCAGGGCCTCTTGCATATCAATAATATTTGTAAGATGCATTTTGTGAAATATAGACTGATTCTATATTTCTGAGCTTTGAACACTTTATTTGCTCCGCAATAAGTTTTTTCTCAGAAAGTAGGATGGAGTTTTGGATTAGATAATTCTGAATGCAAGGGGAAGGAAGAAGCTATTTGAGTATCAAATTGCTGGCTAGTTGCTGGAAATGGAAAAGATTACATGTTTGAATACACAAAATACCAAATATTTTACAAATACCAAATGACTTTGCAATCTTAGTGAAGAGTGAAGACTTAAACATATTGCTAATATTGTGCATCTTCATGTTCTAGGTACATAATATTAAATTGCAAGTCTAAGATGCAATGCATTTTCTGCCTCCTTATACTGTAATTTTATTCTCTTTTTGCAAAGAAGATTGTCTGCGGAAGTTGAATTCTTATTTTCTTCAATCTGATTTTGTGATATTATATGCTGCATTAATTTAAAGTTGGTTGCATGAGGAGATGTTACATGCAAAAAAGAACCTTCTCCTTTTTTTTTTATCCATCTGTTTCCTTAAGGAAAGCCTATCAGGGGGAAAGGACTAAGATTAAAAGTTGTGGAGAATGATTGTTATTTCTCCATATCTTGTAGATTCACTCCAAGGGTGTCAATGTCGAGCTAGTTGAAAATTTCCTCTTGGATCTGGAAAGGAGATCTAGAGGTAAATTGATTCTATTGTTCTGGAAGTTGCTTGGTTCCTCTTGGCATAGATACTGTTTCCTGATATAAGATGATGTCTTCTTGTTATGTATTTTTGTATGGAGAGCTCTTGCCATCATTGGTTGTTTTGAGTGCATGCAGGCACGCAAGTGTTCACTGTTAGAAGTGAATTATTAAAATGTCCTCATTTATATGTCCCATTAGCTCATTGATTAAACAGTGATATTCATTGTTATCACCAGCTGAGGCAATTCCATTGGAAGACTCTTCTGTATGGGAAACACATAACAAGACCTTTCAGATGTGGATTTGTCCACTTGCTTACTCACTGACAGGCCACAGTACCGATGTCATTCTGAGGTATTATATTTACAACTTTTTTAAGCACTTTTTTAGATTTAATAGATTTAGTCTCTACGTTGATATGCTTTTATGCGCGTCATTCCTGTATACGAAACTAAGCATTGCTTTGTAGGTTATGCCAAGACATTGTCTTGTTGAAAGCTGAAGTAGCCGAGCTTCTGCTGCCCAGTGTTATTGTAGATCTGGCTAGAAGGAAGAATACGAACATTGATCTTCACAACTTAATTTCTTTGCAGGTAGTGTTCTCTTACCTTCAGTCAAATTTGTGATTATGTTGAATTTTAATTTCATTAGTTTTTATTTTTTATTTTTTTTTGCTGCTTGGTTCTGAAACTTTTGGAGCAAAACGAAAATTCTATTTTTCTTTTCTCTCTCTCTCTCTTTTTATTTTCATTTACTTGCCTTTTTGAACTGTTCATTTCTATTTGGTACATTAGCTCAAATAGTCTCTATTGAAAGAATTGATGTGCACTATTACTTTAATAAGGTGCAACAGGAAAGGATTATCAGGAGGCTCACTGCATATTGCTTTCTAGTCAAGACTGCCAAAATCAGGAGTGAATAACCGTTGAATGTTAAATAGTAAGTAGGTGTGTGAAATGATGCATTCTGAATATCAAACACCTGGATCCCAAGTGCACTAGAAGAGAGCTAAACATTTACTTGATTCCATGAAGCAGACCAAAATACTAGATTGTATCTTATGGAAATTAAAATAGTTGGTATACTCCTCATGTTAAATAATTTATTCTTGCTGGGCTGAAGCTTTTGCTTTGAGGTTACGTTAGATGGTATCTTATGGAAAAACAAATTTGTGTTATGCAATTAAAGAAGTTGGTATAGGCTTTGTGTTAAATAGTCCATTCATTGCTGGGGCCGCTTGTTTTATACAATTGTAGTTCATTGCTTTCATTTTAAGTAATGTGTGTGTGTGTGTGTTTTTTTTTTTTCCCTGATGATGTATGTTTTGAACACATGAAAGATAATTTTCTCTCACATATCTACATTAAATGTGCCCATTATAGCCTTGAACTTAGTCTCTTGGCTTCAAATTGATTATAGTAACAAGATATTGTTTGATGCTATGAATTCTGGTGTTTGGCATTTATTCTTTGCTCTACTTTGCCATACATTGTGCTTGTATATGAATTGTTATTATGTCATTATTGTGCAGATGGAGGAGCATATATTAACGGAATCTAATAAGTTGATAAAATCAATTCAAGTCTTCTTAAATGCCCTTAATGAACTTCGATTATGTTATGTCTTGGAAAGATCATATTGTGTAACATCGAGGAGAGAGAGTTCCAAGGCAAGTACAAAAAGGATCTCAGTTTTTTTACATGATACACTGAAATTTACTTTAGTTCATTTTCTTCTGGTTTTCTTTCAATGCCGTGAATGTTCATTCACTGGTTCATGTCATTTACATATTTCCTAACTACCACTGCTACAGATGACATTGGTTGAAGTCTCTTTTAATTGAAATGGATACTGCCCTAGTAGGAAACGAATAAAAAAGAGGGGAGGGTTGTTAGGAGAGGAAGAAGATGAAATAATTATAAAAGCCATGCATAAATAACTTTGAATCTTATTTAGATCAGAAATAATATTATGCTTCTGCTTCATGGCGCTTGAGATGATCTTGCTGTGTGAAATTTATATGAAACTGGATTGCATTTGTAATTAGAGGATGAACTGGATAAAGTAGATGACAAAATTGGTGGTTTGGCTAGCTGATTCCATAGAGCATATGGAAGAAATAAGATTAACAGATAATGTTATCATCAGGACATGCATAAATAACTTTGAGGCTTATCAAAATTAATGTTATGTTTCTGATTTATGGCGTATATCTTGCTGCTTTAAGTGTAAATGAAATAACTGGGTACTGGTTGATTCCTTGGAGCATATGAAAGAATAGGATTCAAAAAAAAAAAAAACAATGTTGATTGCTATGCTGTTTGTTAAATGGCAAGGGAACCCTTGTTGACCTTTTTACTAGTTCCTGTTGACTGATGATGTGAAGTTGACTATGCAATCATTAACTAAAAATATAAAATATTTGTCAAAATTAACACAGATTGACAGTTATATACTTGTAGAGTGGCGTGGAGTGAGAACTTATGGTACTTGTAGAACATATTAATCCACTTAATTATTGCTGTGATGACCCTTATGTGATGGAATACTGATTAACATGGCATGTATAATATGGCTTTTAGTCTGCAAAGCCTTCTAGTTATGGCTCAAAATCCTGTTCTATCTCTACAAAGGCCAAAGATTTAGTATCTACATCAACGGCATTGGCATTGTCAACATCTGCCTGGGACAAGGTATGGTTTTTTTCAACATGCATATAATTGACCTTCACAATTTTATAATTACTGTTCTGTTGATAATGCCCTATATAGTTTATACTGCTGTATTACTTTCAAGGTTGTGAAAGTTTTGAAACTTCATCTTGGGTTTTAAACATTTTAAAAGAAAGAAATGAAAAAAAAAACCTAGCACAATTTCAGCATTTATGGAATAATATATTGGTGATGCTAAAGTTTCAAAGACAAAAATGTTGAAATGTTGTATTTCATAATTTGAAGATTAAAATGCACCGTGATTTCAATGATCGAGGACTTGCCAGGTAAGGCCAGCAAAGGTGGTCTTTTTGCTTCTCTATTTGAACAATTAATCATCCAGACAACTTTGTGGTTGTCACAAAGGAATCCAAGTTGAAAAAATGGCTGTATATCTATCCTTGGTTAATTCTATTATTATTGTTAATTTTTTTTTAAATAAGCATGAATTACTTCCTGTTCTTTCTTCTGTATAAATTATCTTTTATTTTTTATTTGCCTTGGTTAATAGTTGTTCTTTTTCATCCTTTAAAAGTGAGAAGCATTGTTTCAATGTTTAGGCTAAATTTCATCCTTTAGACAGAGTCAAAAGTGATCAAGAATTCACAGCTCGAGTGTTAATAGATTTATTTCAGATGCTTCATGCCTGCTGCTCCCCGGCTATTTTTCTGATGTATATAGTTTTTGGCAGGTGTATTGGCTATCCATTGATTACCTTCTTGTTGCAAAATCAGCAGTTGTGAGTTATATGATACCTACAATTTTATTTCTTTAATATTTAATTTTGTAGTTTTCATTCCCAAATTACATTTTCTGGAACTTTATCTCAAATGTTGTTCATGATTAATAGATATGTGGATCATTCTTTACCTCTATGATGTACGTGGAGTATTGGTGTGAAGAAAATTTCAACAGCCTCACACTAGGCAGGCCAGACTTCTCCCATTTTGAGATGGTAAGTTAGAAATTTTCATTATATCTGCCAACATGTTACTTATTTCATATCCGGGGTCTGGCAGATTATAGTGGAGTGATTATTGAGATGTATGGATTATTTGGATTTGTGTGGTTCATGCTCAAGTGTGATGAAGTGCTAAGCATTGAAATTTGTTGTGTTCCTTAGTTTCTTAAAAGTATTTTTGTTAACAGCTTTTTTCTCCTTCGTAATTTTTATCCTCATCAGTTGCCAGACCACATTGAAGTACTTGTCTCAGCAGTCACTCAAATCAATGAACCAGACAGCTTATATGGGATAATCCAGTCACACAAGGTCTGGATGTTTTCATGTTGTTATGTTATTGGTTATATACTTTGCTTTAATATTTCAGTAAAAATAACTGAATTATTGTGCGTCTAACTTGGCACTGTGTGTGTGTGAGAGAGAAAGAGGCCAGTAATTTACTTTAGGTTTTTATTCAACCATTTTCTCAAAAATGCCTGCACCATTTGCTTTTTTGATAGATTTTCAAGCATAAAAGAGCAGCAGTACATTTAGGCTTTTGTTCATACATTTTGGGGACCAATGTAGGATATTGAAGCAGTCCTTAGAACTGTTCATTTAGAGATTTCCAAAAAGTAGTGGGAGAAAAATTGGAGAAATTGGTCATCCTTGTGCCTTGTCACCTATGGGTTTCTTCCGTATAAGTTCTAATTAAACTCTCTGGCAGTGAAAAGGACTTAAAAAAAAAATCTGTAAATTTCATAACCTAACTTTGTAGTTCTGTCATTCAAAATGTATATTTTTTACAAACCATCTTCTCACACATTTGCGGTTTGTTTTGGTGGTATTGATTAAATAGTTGACGTCTCAAGTTGTTACCTATGAGCATGAGGGTAACTGGAGCAAGGCTCTTGAATACTATGACTTACAAGTTCGTTCCAATGCCATGCTGCAATTGAATGGTGGATCTAGAACTTTGTCCACAGAGCATAACCAACCATCAACCTGTTTACCTGTCTCTGCTTCAAAAGATGAGATGAGGCAAAGAAAACCTTACAAGGGTCTTATAAGATCTCTTCAACAACTTGGTTGTACACATGTGCTAGATTTGTATTGCCAGGGGCTGACTTATCGGAAGGGCCAATTTCAGTATGATTTGGAGTTCAAAGAATTGCAGGTTTGCCTTCTGTTCATTTGAGATGCATTAATGTATCCATATAGTCTTCTGTTCACTAGAAGGAACTGCTATAATAATTCCAGAAATCTTAGCTAAAATATGGCCTTATGGATAATTTGTAGAAGAGTTACTATATTGGGCATGATTTGAGGTCTTCTTACCCAAATCTCTTGGATGGATGTTTGCAGTATGAAGCTGCATGGCGTGCAGGAAACTGGGATTTCTCCTTACTTAACATGGGAGGCAACTCTCCATCCTCACGTGAAAGTCTTCAAGATGAGCATTTCAATGAACTTTTGCACAGGTAATTAATTGATGTTAATATATTACTTTAGTTAGTTTTGTAATTAAAATGTAGAACAGTATTTTTTCCATTTATACTAGTATATATATATGAAGATTTTGTGAATTCAAGAGTTTCTATTATCTCGAATTACCCTAAAATAATGATATAAGGGTATATTTATAGGTATACAAGTAGTAAAAGAAAAATTACTATTCTACCATTAATTTACAATCTATTATCTAACAAAATACATTAACCAACACTTCCCCTAAAGTTGGTGCAAGATATTACACATGCCCAACTTGCAAACTATGGTGTGGAAAGTTCGACTACCGAGTCCTTTTGTAAAAACATCAGCTAATTGTTTGTCCGACGTTACATGAAATAAGCTTAAAACATCATCAGATAATTTTTCTTTGATGAAGTGTCAATCAATTTCAATATGTTTTGTTCTATCATGTTGAACTGGATTATGAGTAATACTGATTGCTGCTTTGTTGTCACAATACAAAAATAGTCGGTCCTTTTTAGCCAAATTCAACTCTGCTAATAACTTCTGCAACCATAACAACTCACAAACACCTTGAGCCATAGCTCTATATTTCGCTTCTGCACTTGATCTTGCAACTACACTGTTTCTTGCTTCTCCAAGTGACTAAGTTACCTCCCACAAATATATAATAACTAGAGGTAGATCTTCTATCATCTAAAGATCCCAGCCCAATCTGCGTTTGTGAAGGCTTTAATTCTTAGATGAACATTTTTTGAAAAAAGAATACCTCTTCTTGGAGCTGATTTTAAATACCTCAAAATGCGAAAAATAACCTATTGATGAGATTCTCTTGGATCATGTATAAACTGACTCACCAAACTAACTGCATAAACAATATCTGGTCTAGTGTGGGATAGATAGATAAGTCTACCGACCAATCTTTGATATCTGCCCTTATCAATTGAACCTTCAGTCCCTGTTTGTAACTTATGGTTACTTTCAATGGGTGTATCTGCTGGTTTGCATCCCAACATACCAGTTTCATCCAAAAGATCCAGAACATATTTTCTTTGAGAAATGAAGATCCCTTTGGTTGATCTGGCAACTTCAATTTTCAAGAAATATTGTAGCTTCCCAAGATCCTTGATTTCAAACTCCTGAGTTAAGAGCTTCTTCAGTCGAACCATTTTTTCTTTATCATCCTCTGTCAGCACTATGTCTTCAACATAAACAATGAGAAGAGTGATCTTACCCTTGAAGTTCCTCATAAAGAGGGTATGATCAGCATTACCTTGTCGATAACTAAATGATATCATAGTTTCACTGAATCTGTCAAACCAAGCTCTCGGAGATTGTTTCAACCCATACAAGGCTTTCTTCAGTCTACACACCTTTCCTTGTGTTCTCTCATCATCAAAATCAGGAGGAATCTCCATATAAACCTCTTCTTCCAGGTCCCCCATGGAGAAATGCATTCTTCACATCAAATTGCAGCAAATCCCAATCCAAGTTAGCTGCACAAGATAGCAAGATTCTAATGGTATTCATTTTAGCAATTGGTGCAAATGTCTCCTGATAGTCAACTCCATAAGTCTGGTGAATCCTTTTGCCACTAATCTAGCTTTAAATCTTTCAATTGAACTATCAGCTTTGAGTTTTATTGTGAACACCCACTTACAACCAACTTTTTGTCTGAAGATACAACTAGTTCCCAGGTTTCATTTTTAGAGAGGGCTTTCATTTCTTCAATCATAGCTTCTCTCCACTTTGGATCCTTGATAGCTTCTCTCCAATCCTGTGGAATAGATATAGAGGAAAGAGACAATGCAAAGGCTCTATAGGAAGGAGACAAAGAATCATAAGAGACAAAGTTAGAAATGGAATGTTTTATACACGACTTAACTCCTTTTCTTTGAGCAATGGGCAAATTTAAACCAGAATCAAGAGATAAATCAGAATCAAGAAGTGACTCACCCCGAGGATTCTGTCAGTGTAGAATGCATGATGGCTTCTTCAGACCTATTCTTCCTCGAATATCTCAACAAGTCAGGTCTATCTAAACGACCACCAACACCAATAACATTCTCATTCTCCTCCCCCTGAACATCAACATTCTGCTCCTGAATAACAATCTCTTCATTTTTTCTTTGAATTAGATCCTGAGGTAGCACAGGTACATTCATCACCACTTCTTCACTATTCTCCCCCTGAAAAGGTGATTGGATACTGCCAAAATAAGGTTCAGACTCCCGAAAGGTAACATCCATACTCACATAGAATTTCCTACATGGAGGATAACACTTCATCACTTTTTGAGTTGGGGAATATCCAATGAACACACATCTCAGTGCTCTCGGATCTAATTTCCCAACATTCCTAGTATGAACAAAGCAAACATATCCAAAAATCTTTGGTGGAACCAGCCAGTTTTTCCGGTTAAGGCTTCTACAAGAGTCCTAAAGTTAAGAGCTTTGAGAGGCATTCGATTAATAAGATAGGCAGCCGCTAGTACAACATCTCCCCAATATGACTTTGAAACATGCATAGTAAACATAAGGGATCTATCAACTTCTAACAAATGCATATTTTTTCTTTCAGCTGTGAGCACTAGTATAAGGACAACTAGTTTGGTGAATAATTCCATATATTCTCAAATAAGTACCAAACCTACTATCCATATATTCTGTCCCATTATCTGATCGCAAAACTTTTATTTTAGCATCAAATTGGGTATCAACCATTTTATGAAAAAATTGAAAACAGGAGAAAACATCACTCTTTGCCTTAATCAAATACACCTAAGTCATTCTAGTGCAACAATCAATGAAAGTAACAAACCATCGATTTCCAGACAAAGAGGCAATTTGTGTAGGCCCCCAAACATCAGAATGAACAATCATAAATGACTCACTGGCTTTATTATCACTTAAAGGATAAGAGATTTTAGTATATTTAGCATACTCACAAGCATCACAAGATAAAGAATCAAACCGAGTTCTAGCAAATAAACTAGAATATAATTTTTCTAAAACAAAAAATGACGTGTGTTCTAATCGCCTATGCCACTGAATGATTTCCTGGTTGACATTCTGATACCCCCCATAAGAAGCCTACTTTTGACTGTCTTCCAGCATATATAAACCATCATGCTCTCTACCACTTCCAATCCCCTTCCCTGTTTGAAGATCTTGAAGAATACAAAAATCAGGAAAAATTCAACCTTACAGTTAAGAGTTTTAGTGATAGCACTAACAGATAAAAGATTGACAGGAAATTGAGGAATATGAAGAACAGAAGACAATTTAATATTAGGAGTACAAACAACAGAACCTGTCTCAGAAATAGGGGTTAATGACCCATCAACCACCCCGACACTATCCCTTTTTAAACAAGGAGAGTAGTTAAGAAAGCCTTTTGAAATGCCTGTCATATGTCTATTCGCATCAGAATCAATAATCCATGAATTATGATGAGAGAAAGTAGTACCTGACTTGACCAAATTAGAGGTAGCACTGGAGGAAGGAGTAAGCTGAGACAGGAGACACCTGAAATGTAAAATCTCATCAGAGGAGAGACTCTCAACTGAAACTGACTTCTTAGATGATTCCACTGGTTCTAACACATGTGCTTGAGCCCTTGTTGGATTAACTCGTTTTCCCCCACGGCCCCTGCTAGGTCTCCCATGCAACTTCCAGCAAGTCTCTTTAGTATGCCTTGGCTTACCACAATAATCACAGAGCAAATGATCTTTATCAGAAAGAATCCCTTTTGGTTTCTCAGGAGAGGTATGGGCAGTCAAACCCAACTTGTCAATAGGTGTAGTATAAAGCATAGCACCTCTCTTGGTCTCTTCCTGCTGAATTAAAGAATGTGCCTCCTCAAGTGAAGGAAAATGAGTTATGCCAATAACTTGAACTTGCACTTGATCAAATTCAGTATTTAAACCAGCCAGAAAATCATAAACCTTCTCCTTTTCAATCATATTTTGAATCAGCACCGCATCATCAACACATTTTGCTTGAAAATCCTGATAATAATCCAGTTCATGCCATAAACTACCAAATTCAGAGAAATAATCTGAAACAGTAAGCTCACATTGTTTTGTACCATAAACTTTATTCCTGAGTTGAAAGATACGAGCATCATTTTTTATTCGAGAGTAGGTGGTTTTGTAGCTTTCCATATCTTCTCTGCAGTGTCAAGCAATAAATACTGTTTAGAGATCTTAGGATGCATAGAATTTAGGAGCCAAGACATAACCAGTGAATTATCTGAGTCCCATTGATTAAAATTAGAATCGATGACAGATGGTGATTTTTTACTTCAATCGATATACGCCTGCAACCTTCTAGCTTTGATTGACAATAAACACGATCTAGATCAGGCTAAATAAGTACTGCTCTCCTGAAGTTTAACTGGGCTAATTTGAGAATAGAGACTGTCATTAATGGGATAATGTTTCTCAACTTCCTTATGATCATCCTTAATATTTGACATAATGAAAAAGCCAAAAAAGGATAAAAAACAGCAGGAAAAAATCTAACCCAAGAAAACAGAACCTGTTCACACGTGACCCAGAAACCAAGGTGGTTGGAAGTCACCGGAGATCAGTGGGTTGGAGGCGGAAAAGGGCGGCGAGCAGGTCGGAAAAAAAAAGGCAGCAAAAGGTGGCCGGAGGTGGTGGCAGGCGGCACACGCGCCGGTGCGTGGAGAAAGGACAGAAACCTTTGGGTGGCGCGTGTACTCACGCGCAGCTTCTGACGGCGCCGGAAATTGGGACACCGGCCGATCATCACCCGATCTACCTTCCTGTGGGGGCAGTGTCGAAAGAGAAGGACTGAAACACGACCTTCTAGACTCGTCGGAAAATAGAGTTACTGAAAAAAAAAACCAACTGCGGAAGGGAGTTAACTCGACCTTCGAAACGGCAGTGGCTCTGATACCATAAAGATTTTGTGAACTCAAGGGTTTTTATTATCTCGAATTACCCTAAAATAATGATACAAGGGTATATTTATAGGTATACAAGTAGTAAAAGAAAAATTACTATTCTACCCTTAATTACAATCTATTATCTAACAAAATATATTAACCAACAATATAAACTCTATTTTTGTATTATTGTGTGTAATTGAGATAATAAAAAAAACCTCATTCCACAAAATTTTTTATGGTATCAGAGCTACTGCTGTTTGGAAGATTGAGTTTTTTTCCTTCTGCAGTTGGTTTTTTTCGGTAGCCATTTTTTGGCAAGTTTAAAGGTTCGGATTCCGGCCTACTTCTTTTGACACCACCCCTACCGAAGGAAAGCCCATGTGAAGATCGGGTGAGTACACGCGCCGATTGTTCTATTCGGTTCCTTGTCCACTCGTTCGCATGTGGGGCACGTGGAACGACCTCCGACCACCTTTTGTCGTCTATTTTTCCTCTGGTCATCTCGCTGGCCCTCTCCGACTCCGATCAATTGGTCTACACTGGAACAAACAACAGATCATGGTATCCAAGAATCTAAGATATATAGACCACCAGATACATATGCTTTACCAAAAATATGTTTCGTCATAAGATCTTGAAAAAGACAGTGATTAGAGAAAAATGAGACACATCAATTGAGTTTTTTGGTAAGTTTACTCATAGATATCAAATTGAAGGCTAGGTTAGGCAAATTTAGAACAAAAGATAGATGAATACAAGAGTTGGTTTGACAGTTTCAAATCCCACAATATTATATGATGTCCCATTAGCTATAGTAATAGGTAAATGAGTTTTATAAGATCGAAAATTAGAGAAAATATCAGGATTACCTGACATGTGATTCGTGGCACCAAAATCAATAACCCAATTGTTGTTAGAGGAGATAAGACATGTGTTGCCTGCCTTAGTAGTATCCGAAGTCGAGGATCCCTTTAAAATTTCCTGGTATTTAACATACACTTTAGCAGAAATAGTGACATTCTACTCAGATGATGAACCGGAAGTAGCAACATTATCAATTTGTGCCTTCTGATTGCGATTCTGCAATTTCTTATAGTAGCGATTTGTATGACCTGATTCTTTGCAATAGTAGCAGATAATGTTAGTATTTCGGTTGTCATTAAATTTATTTCCCCTTATCGGCACATTCTTCTTACCAATCACCCCCACTTTCTTTGATAACAAAAGCACTATTAAGCTAACTAGAGAAAGCATTATTTGCATGCAATAACTTACTGAACACATCTTCAAGAGTAGGAATTTTAAAACCAAGGAGAATTTGAGATTTAGCTGTCTCAAATTCAGGTGGCAAACTAACCAAAAAACTCATCATTGCCATTTTTTCTGAGTCTGTTGCTCCCTAATATCCGTACTAAAAGGTAGAAGCATATTCAATTCTTTAAAAATTTTCTTAAGTTCCATGAAATAAGTGGTGAGTGATTTTGCCTCATTCTCAACAGGATAAAAGGTTTTACAGACATCATAAATGCGACTCATTTCTTTTTCTAGAATACAAAAAGGCCAAATAATCCATTAATTTTTTTACACGTTTACAGTGAGAAATTAAGCCAAGCACATATCTTTCAATTGAATTTTTAATCTTTAAAAATAATCGTAAGTCATTTCTCATCAAAATCTGCTTTCATTAGTTAAGTAATTATCCTTATCCATACTACGGAGATAAATCTTAATAGTTCTATTCCAATCAAGATAATTGGATATATTTAATTTTTCTTCTGTAATCTTAGACAAGGAAATGATCTCACTAATAGTCTGCCTAACGATTTCTTTACTGTCAGCTATAATATCCACAAATAACAAAGGCAACAATCAAGGTAGCAACGTGACCCAATATACCCAGCAAAAAACAAATGCTCAACTTCCTCAACAAGACACCCAATAATAAGCTCACAAAAAATAGGAAACAAAGAATTGAGTACAGAACCTCAAAGGAGCAAAGAAGACCAACTACTACCAGGAGGGGAAACCGTCTCGAGCAAACATCGAAATCTGATTGGAAACAGCAAATCTACATCGGAGGAGAAATTGGAGGGCTAGAGGACAAGGCACGAGCCTCCACTTGCCTGTGAGTGAGAGAAGGGGTGGGAGCTTGTGGCGGCAGGTGTGGTTCACTCACTAGCAGGATGGACATTGGATTTTGTAGGGAGGCCGGAACGACACCTGCGCACCTCATGACGTGGGCGGTGAGACAAATCGATCACCGGAACTGGTGACCTAAGAAACGGCAGATTCTTCACCAAAGAATAGAGAACCCGAAAGACCTAGTGAAACCAGAAAGAGCCTAAGGCTCTGATACCATGTAACAAAACACAACATGGGAGAATATTGTTCTCTATTGCAATCATAAAAAATACATCCATATGTACAAGTATAGAGGAGTGGAGTTAGAGTTATCTAAGGTAACCCATTTGAATAAGAAAAGTTGCATCTATTCCTAAGATCAAGCTACCTATTTACATTCTATAACAGATTATAAAGACCATCAACCTGATACCCTTTGCCAATAATCTGATTTTTCACAAGATCTTGAAAAACACAACGATCAAGGAAAAACGTGATACTACACTTAAGGTCTTGTGCAAGTTTACTTGCTGAGATCAAATTGAATGATAAATTTGGTAGGCTTAGTACAGATGATGGAAATATAGATAAAGTTGGATTAACCGTACCCGAACCATCAACATAAGTAGCTGACCCATCAGCCATAGTGATCGGAGAAGATGACATGTGTGGCCAAACAGACACCGTAGAAGTGCCGGAAACAGCTAAGCGACGCCAGATAAAGAATCGGAGGGTCCTTGGACGTCGCACGCGAGTCCGCACACCGGCGCATGAGGGAAAGAGCAGGAACTGTGGCAGCGCGTGAGGCTCACTCATTGGGGTGATGGACACCTAATTTTGTGAAGACGCTGGAAATACCCCTGCGTTTCTTTCTACGTCAGCAGTGAGATAAAATGGTCATCGGAAATAGTGATCCTAAGAGGGACGGTAACGGGATATGTAAATCCCAAAATCCAAAAAACCTGGAATCTCAAAAATAGCCTATTGTTGTGATACCATGTAAACAAACATAAGATGGGAGAAATAATCATCTCATTTTGTGTTTTGAAAAGTACATCTATATATACAAATATAGAAGAGTTAGATTTCTAGTTAAGTAAGGTAACCTAGTTAGATAAGGAAAGTTATATTATATTCCTAAGATTAAGCTCCTCTATTTACCTTATGTAACATAAGGAAAACCAAGAAAGAATAATTTTATTATTCCTGATATATCCTTCGCATTTTCCACACTGAACTTAGAACTAATCTGGAACATAGCTTTTTCTACATTTGCTAAATTGAGTGTTTTGTATTATTTGTTGCCCCCAAAAGATTTTGGGTAGTGGTAGAAGATGAGAGGGAGATGAACGACTTGCGATAATCTGATGATATTGCAACAGAAAACTCATGGTGGAAAAATGTTGCACTTTTAATGAGTTGTAATAGTGAAAAGTGAATGCATGCAGAGGTTTGGTGCATCGCAGTTGATTACTTTAAAATATATGAGAAATTCTTCTTATTATTCATGGATATATATTGCAATGGAAGAGCTCATGAAGGAAAAATATCACTCTTGTAACAAGCAAAGTTATACACTAGTGAAAAGTGAATGCATGCAAAGATTTGTTGCATCGCAGTTGATAACTCAACATGTTTGATAGAAATTCTTCCTATTATTCACGAATATGAAAACCATGTTTGTTAGAAATTATTGCTATTGTTCACGAATATGAAAATTGAATATGGGTTTTTTAAGCACATTAAATTTGCTAGAAAGATAAATTTATTTTGGCTTTTTAGGCATGGATATTCAAGGTAAGTTAGCAATACCAATTTTAATGTTATTTAATTGCATTAAGTCTTAATAAATGACAGTGGTGCCATCCTTAAAAATTTTTGAAATTGAAGAATTTAAATTCCAGTAATTAGATATCATAATCACATTTTGACAGAAGCTTTTATGGTTCAATTGCGCTTATCGATAGGTGCACTTTATTGTAGGTCCTAAAAGTGGGAAACAGTCCAAGACTTAAATTTTTATCAGTTTTCTGTAATGATATTCTGGTTCTTGAGTTAATTTACTTCTAGGTTTCTTTATAGTTGGATGACGTTATGTCACACCATGCAACAATGCTATCGATACTTTAGGTGATAATCAGTTTATGCAAACATATAAATAGAATTTTTCTCTATAATTTCTCTTTCAAAAGCTGATCGTCCATCAGTCCTCTTGGATATGAGTGTCTTTTCTTTGATAAAATCTTATATTTTCTTTTTGTCATCACTGGCTGGTGTCCTAGTTGTTTGAAGGCATTGCAAGAGGGAGATGATGAATTTTACAGAAAGCTGAAAGGTTCAAAGCAGGTATTCTTTGTGACATATAATTTCGTGGATAGGTTGATATATTTATCAGGGTTGCCTGATTATATTCTGTTTATATATCAGGATCTTTTGTTGTCTGCCTCTTGTGCAAGTGAGGAGAGCACTGAATGTATCTACTCAACTGTAATTAAACTTCAGGTATGTAATATCTAGTATCATGCATATTGTTTCTGAAATCTGTAGCTTTGGTTTCTGAATCACCTCAACAGGCACCTAATGACAGTGCATAGGCTCTTACTAATTGGACTTCAATTAATTGATTAATTATTTGTTTTCTTTTTTGGTGTGAGCATAGCTATAGTTCCTGCTAATTTCATGCGTTAGAATTTTAGATTAATTCAAAGTATTTGCCTGGATGAATATTACCAATTATATTCCTAATTTTTTTCCTTACCAAGGACCAGTAGTTCGTCTCTTTCTTAGCTGTAAACATCTGAAAGGCCATTCTTTCTGCAAAGAAAGAGGAGGGAATGGGGGAGTTGGGAGTCTGGCGGTTGTAACTTCTGTTGGGAAAAAATTGGCGATCTATTAGATGTCTGAATTAATTTAATTTTCTTATTGACAATGGCAAGTTTGATGTTCAGGATCATACTTTTATGCAGATACTTTATCAACTTGGCATGGCGTGGCATATCCGGTGGACAACTTACCCTCCTGAGAGGACAGAATATGGTTCTAAGAAGCAACAAAGATTTTCAGAGCCTGTAGTCCCTACCATTAGCGAGGTATTTTTCTAATGATTGTTGGCAGATCTTCTTGTCTTCTTATCTTGTTACAAGTTTGCAATTTGCTAGCTAATGGAAGATCTACTTTTATGCTTAAGATGTCAATGCTGAACAACTGGAAAATGCAAATTTCTGAAAGTCTCAAATCCATGCAACAATCTACTTTCTTAATTCAACACTCTTGCCAACAGGACATAATGTTTAGCTTAGGTCAATAAGCTTTTACTTGTTATTCTGACATCAAAACTCCATTATGGAACCAACTTCAGTCTCTTGTATGTATGTTGTGTCTTTGTATTCTTTGGTCGTGCTGAGAATTAAGTGATGCACCAAATGAATTATTCCACAAATATTTTAAACATTGGAGTTCTACTTTTATGTTTTCTTACATGTATGTGTCTCTAAGCCTATATGTATCAAGAGTCTTAAATATTCTGAAAATTCTATGGCCGCACACATGATTTGTGCTGTTCTCTTAGAGTGAGTCTATTTCAGATGCTTACAGCTATTTAACTCTAGAGGTGATATACCCAAAGCACCAGCAATGCAGTTTGGTGGGACATTGAGTTTAAAGGTTAAAAAACATCAAGTATGAAGATCTTGTTTGAAGCAGGCTTTGAGTTCGAGTCAATGTACCCGCCGTTACTTTGAAACAACCTGTAAATCCCTTAAGTTACAGTTTTTATGTACTGCTTTTGACATCGATGGAAGTTTCCGCCTTGTTATTTCTATCTTAATTTGCTCCAAGTTCAACCTGTTCCCTAGAGCTAGCAAGTACATAAAAATTTTCCTTTGGTCTAACATTGCCACATCACTTAAAATGGTAAAAATCTTGTCATCGGCATTGCTGATTCTGTTTCTGTTTTGGGAGCTTTTTTCTGTCTATCATTAAGGGCTCCCTAGTGCAAGTAATATTCATTATAATTTTCTTTTGTAAAATGGCCCTGTATTCTCAGGCTCTGGATCCTGAAATGGAGTTTTACTTACTATGATAGCACTATCTTATTATTGAGAAAAGTTGCTGTCACGTTTCCATGAAAAGTTCCTTTTTGATGCATTTCTCTAATAATGTTATGGGCCAGAGGTAATTCAGTTGTTGAGTTTCTATCTAGTTATCATGGTTGAATATCGAGTGGAGCTCCATTTTGGAACGAACACAGTTGCATATGAACTTGATAGAGCCTTTCATAGCATTCAGGCGAGTTCTACTTCAGATCTTGGGTTGTAATGAGTGTTCTGTGAAACATCTTTTGCAATCTACATCCACTCTTCGCAAGGTAACACAAAAGCACCAAATTGACAGAAACACCGTTTTGCTTCAATTCTAATATTTTGCTCCATGATTGATAGGGATCTAGATTTTCTCAAGCTGCTGCAGCCTTGCATGAGTTTAAGCTTCTTTGTCCTGGCACTGCTGAACAGCATTCATCTTCCTTTTGGCTTGGAAGGGTAAAAAAGCACTTCATTTTCTTTGTTACATGTAACTTGTTTCTTTGCCACCAAGACTTAGCTTAGATGGTCTCTTCTGTACTTTCTCTACCTTTACTTTGTTCAGTGAACTGTTCTGTTAGGGAGGAAGGGTTTGGTCGGTGCAGGTCCTGGGTTGAATCCTAGTGTTCTCTTATTGTATCAGAATACTTGCTTGCTTCAGACTAGAAAGCACCTTCTTTTTTTCACTTTTTATTTTATTTTTTTAACTTCGGTCAGATTTCTGCATCTAAATAATAATATTCTGAATGTATTGAAGCCAAATTTATCACGATACAAGCAAATGAAATATTGGTTTTCCTTCAGTCCTGATGTTGCTTATGGGTAGCATGTGATTTCTTTTTTTTTTTTTTTCATATAACAATTTTTTTCTACAAAGTCATATGTGGCCCAAGATGTTTCTTGTATGAAGCCAACAAGTAAATTCGTTTTTAGTGCTTGTCACAGGTGTCCTCATCTCTGTTGCCAGTATGTAGTTGTATCCAGTTGAATTTGCTCGTAGCATATTTTTTGAAGTTTCTAAAATGCAGGTGTAAGCGAACAAGTAAATTTGGTCTCTTACTTCCATCATTTTTCCTTTTTTTTGCTACAAAACGCTATTTAACTACCATGCTTTTACTATGACCGTATCTGCCATGTTCTTGGGACTGCTCTCAAGCCACTGCAGATCATGCATAGCATATGTTCTCTCCGATGGTTACTTTGCTACTACTTTCTGTCACAAATATTTTGTCTATTTCTAGTCTTCCAGATGCTTGTACTGTTTGTATAGTTGTGTTCTTTTTCTAAATTTTAATATCTCAAGGGCAATACTGGTAACTTGTATTATTTTCATGTTTCTTGAAGATACAAACTTTATATTCTAACAATTTGTGTGATGGCAGCTTGAAGAAGCAAAGTTATTGCGTGCCCAAGGTCAGCATGAGATGGCTATTAGCCTTGCCAAATATATCTCTCAAAAATGTCACTCAAATGAAGAAGCTTCTGATGTGTATCGCTTGGTTGGGAAGTGGCTTGGAGAAACCAGATCTAGCAGGTTGTTGCTCATGTTTTCTAACTTCAGAAAATTACTTTTGTTTACATCTCTCTCTCTCTCTCTCTTTTTTTTCAAGGAAAAATTAAAAAAAAGGGGCACTAATTTGACACTAATTTTTCCTGGTCATGTCTTTTGAGAATGCAGCTCGAGAACTATTTTGGAGAAGTATCTGAAACCGGCAGTTTCCCTGGCGGAGGATCAGAAAAGCACTGACAAGAAGTCTATTGAAAGACAAAGCCAAACTCATTTTAATCTTGCACACTATGCAGATGCTCTTTTTAGGTCCTATGAGGAGAGACTAACTTCTAGCGAATGGCAAGCAGCGCTGCGTTTAAGGAAACACAAGGTATCAAACAGAGAGAGAGAGGGGGAGGGGGGGGGAGGGAGAGAGAGAGAGAGCAATTTCATGTACTTATTGATTTTGCAGACAATGGAGTTAGAGGCCCTTCTTAAGCGGCTAAAGAGTTCAGGAAAGGTAAATTTCATTATCTTATCTGACAATTTATCCTCTTTAAGTTGCCTTGCCACTGTGTTAATGCTTGGGTTCTGATAATTTCTAGGGGGACAAGACTGACTATTCAGTGAAAATACAAGAGTTGCAAAAACAACTCACAATGGACAAAGAAGAGGCTGAGAAACTGCAGGTATTTGTTCTGGTTTCTTCCATCTAGTACTGCTAGCTAGGTATAAGATGAAGCTTTTCTTTTCTTTTTTTTTTCTGGGCCTGTTCTGAACAGTATTAATATTATATCTGACAGAGTTATTGAAAATACTGATTCATATAATATTACCATATTTGATGTAGTTCAGAGTCCAGGTAGTAGAATCACTGGTTTTTTCTTTCTTTTCTTGTGATAATAATCTAAATGATTTCTGAGTGAGCTGTCCACTGTTGCTATTTGTATGTTGCCATCTGAAGATTTTTGAGAATGACAATTTTTTTATTAATTCTCTCATCGTAATATTCTTAGAATGTACAAGCTACTTATGGAGAAAAACAAAAAGATTTCTAGTTCTATTTTAACAAGAAAGGACAAACTCTAACTGTGAATATAAAAGAGAGTCCTATTCTAACTGAAAAATATAAATTATTCCTATCCTAACTAGGAAATCCAACACCTTTTATCATATGAGTTAGATACAGGTCAAATTGTTTAAATATTTGTTTGTCCTCTCAGGATGACAGGGACAATTTTCTTAGCCTAGCCTTGGAGGGATACAAGCGATGTCTGGTCATAGGTGACAAATATGACGTACGAACGGTAGGTAACATGTATAGCAGTGAGCTGAGTAGTTTAAATAGTTATCTGATTATGTTAACATTAATGGTGTCAGTTTTTATCAATAATATTTCTTATAAATTTACAGTTTAATCATGTTCTTGTTAGCTTCATGCATATTCGGAGTTTCTGTATTTTTATTTCATTTTTGTTCAAGTCAAGTAACGGTTACATAAATAGCAGGTTAGCTTCTGCCTTGTAATTGCATATATGTCTGCTCTCATATCAGACAATTAACAATATCCAAATATCTTTTATGACAATTTTATATGCTTTCAGGTGTTTCGACTTGTTTCCTTGTGGTTCAATCTCTGTTCTAGACAAAATGTCATCAACAATATGCTTAGTACAATTGATGAGGTAGTATGTCATGGAAACTCTAGTTGTAAATAGTATTTGAGATGTTTTCCTCCCATTCCTAAAATTGCCATGTATATGATATTTATGGATATCTGATGACTATTATCATTCTGGACTGGGGTTTATGAACCCCCTTTCACACACTTTTGTAGGTTCAGTCATATAAATTTGTCCCATTGGTCTACCAAATTGCTTCAAGAATGGGAAGCTCAAAGGATGGAATGGGACCTCATAATTTTCAGGTTTCTCCTGTCTTGCTTTTAAGTTCTTTCTCTTCTCCTTTAAAAGTTAAATTTTCTCAATCTTCTCTGCAAGGCCTTTCTTCTCTCCTGTAAAAGTTAAAGTTTCTTAACCGTTGTTATTAATTTTGTAGTTTGCCGTGGTCTCCCTTGTGAAGAAAATGGCAATAGACCATCCATACCATACAATTTTTCAGGTATCCAAATTTAAAATTCAACTCGCTAAATTTAGCAGGAAGAAATTGCAAGGAATGATTTTGCTAAAATTCAACTAGCAAATAAAATGCAGTCCTGAATCCAGCAATACCTATGTCATAGTATAACATGCAAGGAATGATTTTGGTTTGATGCAAATTTAATGATTGAACCTTATTTGTT
This sequence comes from Excoecaria agallocha, assembly GCA_037975025.1. NCBI lineage: Eukaryota > Viridiplantae > Streptophyta > Magnoliopsida > Malpighiales > Euphorbiaceae > Excoecaria > Excoecaria agallocha. The sequence goes on from CM075809.1 coordinate 39,264,221, forward strand.
ATGAATTCTACTGATCTTATTGCACATTTTACCTTTCCCTTATATTGCTAGCTTTTAGCTTTGGAAAATGGTGACCGAGTCAAGGATAAACAGCGGAGCAGAAACTCATTTGTGGTGGATATGGATAAAATACTTTCAGCAAAAAATCTTCTGAATGAGCTATCATCATATCATGGGGCTGCTATTCAGCAAGTATTGAACACTAATTTTTGTTTAATAATCTTTCAAAAGTTTGTTCTTGTATAATTTTTTTATCATGAGCATTTCTGGTCACACATTTATTATTCATGCAGATGAGGCAAATGGTTGAAATCTATATCAAACTTGCAGAGCTTGAAACAAGGAAAGAGGTTTGGTCTATGCATTTTAAAGTTGAAAGTTGTGTTTCTTTGCATCATAATTACATTGAGATTTTTAAAAAGCTCAACTTCCTTCAAAACTAGGTATACACAAAGAGGGTAGTTGAGGGGGAACTATTAAATGTCAAACAACTACTTATCCACTTGTCTTGCAGGATACAAACAAAAGGTTGGCACTACCTAGAGAAATCCGTAGTGTTCGACAGCTGGAACTTGTAAGTTCATCATCAGGTTGCTGTTATCTGATTTAAATTATTTTTTGGAAGACAAATTTGTGCAAAGCAGCATAATATGTTCAATAATAAACCACATGCTTTTCTTCTTCTTCTTGATTGGACAAATAGTTGCTACTTTTTTATTAATCTCTTTCCTTATTTTTTTCATGGTATTCAGGTACCTGTAGTGACAGCTCATTTCCCAGTTGATCGTAGTTGTAATTATCACGATGGTTCCTTCCCATTCTTCAAGGGACTAGCAGATTCAGTCATGTGCGTCCTAAGTATCTGAAATTACTTTCATATCTATTATAGTCGTCATACTTGATAACTAATTTTTGGCCATGCATTTGTGTTATGTGCAGGGTGATGAATGGTATTAATGCCCCAAAAGTGGTTGAATGCTTTGGTTCTGATGGCAAAAGATATCGACAGCTCGCAAAATCTGGAAATGATGACCTTAGACAAGATGCTGTGAGAATTGAAGATTATTTTTAGTCTTTTTAATTTCCTTTTGAACTTTTCTTAGTAAAGTTTCTAGAAAGTTAGCTTGACCCAGGAACCCTAGAGATTCTGATGACCTTGCTCCAACTCAATTCCCTACTTTGAGATTCATGCTGGGTATAATGCTATTATCTGTCTATTGAAATTTGGTGATGTGCCATTTTTCTGAATTATTTTCCAATATTTACATACTATATTTTGATCAATTGATAAGTTTGGGACAAGCAACCAAGCCCATTGGACAACTTTAAGTTCTACACATCCCCTGGTAAATGTGGTCTTATGGGGAAAGATTTGATGTAGTTGCAGAAACAAATTTGGGATTAGGTTTCAGTGAAACTGAAGGACTCATTTCCAGTTGGGAAGAATTGACAGTAGTTTGATGAGGATCTTTTTCCTGCTTGAATAATTATGGTAATTAATCTAACAGCAAGGAAATTTTCCAATGTCTTCCCTAGTTTAGGCTCAAGAAAAAATTCCCATTGTGATGAATCCTGTAAATATTATGTCAAAATTCATATAGTGTGGTTTAGTTTGTTGATGAGCCCTGTGCATGTCTTGCAGGTTATGGAACAATTTTTTGGTCTGGTTAACACTTTTTTACAGAACAATAGAGATACAATGAAGAGAAGACTAGGTGTGCGCACATACAAGGTACTCTTTTTGAAAGTATTGATGTAGTGTTTGTCTCCACTTGTCATTGAGAAATTATACATGGCTGTTTTTTCCTGAAGTCCGTATCATAAAACTTGTCAGTAATTTTATTATCTTTTTTCTTTCTTTTTTTATTTTTATTTAAAATTTATTTGTCCCACATATGACCTAGTACCTTATAAATAGTCCTCAACATGAACTGTACTGTTTTGCTGCATTATTGTAGTCTTTTTTTCAGAATTTACTAGGTTGTAGCTAATGTACTGTGTTATAACAGTATCATTTATTTCTTATTGATTCTCCCCTCTAAGTTATTCATCAGGAGGATTGTAATTTTATTTTAAGTTTGTTTTTGGGTATTGTAGTAAGTGCACTGTTATTAATGAAATAGGTTGTTCCGTTTACTCCAAGTGCTGGGGTTCTTGAATGGGTTAATGGAACTATTCCTCTTGGAGATTATCTTATAGGAAGGTGAGTTAAATAATGTTGGTTTACAGTTATGGCTTGAATTTTGATTTTATAAGCTGGTTGAATGACGTTACTGTCCCATTTATTTCTTAAATTTTCAGCATGAGAAATGGTGGTGCTCATGGCCGCTATGGAATTGGAGACTGGTCATTTCTTAAATGCAGAGATTACATGTCGAATGCAAGTATCCTAGTCTTTTATTATTATTATTATTATTATTATTATTATTATTATTATCATGAATTTGTGTGAAATTGTTGGAGCCTACAGATATGAGGTAGCAAATTAAGTAGTTTAGCGTCTCCTTTAATCTCCAAACCATCTATTATTGTTCAACTTTGACAAAATTTCTGATATGCCAATGCTAATCCTTTAACAGGAAAAAGACAGGCGAAAAGCATTCAAAGAAGTTTGTGCGAAGTTCAGGTTTGTCCTTACATATTGATAAAAAAACATTTAACTTCTGAATATACAAGCCTTGTCTAATGTTGTACTCAATTAACACATCATGCAGACCTGTCATGCATCACTTTTTCTTGGAGAGGTTTTTGCAACCAGCTGACTGGTTTGAGAAGAGACTTGCATACACGCGTAGTGTGGCTGCAAGTTCTATGGTTTGTATATCTTCATTACATTATTCCTTGTGTCTAATCTTTTTTCAAAAGTGAGCATTCTCGCTTTCCCCCTTTCACCTTATCTCCATGTCAATCGTTCTTTACCCCTCCCAAAAACTCCCCCCCCCCTTCCTTTGGCAGAACAGCTTGCTGTAAAATTAGAGACACAATATAGCATGTTACCTGAACAAACAAATATGCTGCACTACATGCACACTTAGGCGGTCCAAATAGAATAGGTCACCAAAAACTTATCTTGATAGTTAGTTTCAATTGGAATCTCACCCTTGTAATGCCTGTTGGGCTGAGCTGCGTTATCTCGTATTTGGTGAACTTAAAGAGTTTGGATAAACTTTCAGGTGGGGTATATTGTTGGTCTTGGAGATCGACATTCTATGAATATCTTGATTGATCAAACTACTGCAGAAGTTGTCCACATCGATCTTGGCGTTGCTTTTGAACAGGGCTTGATGCTTAAGACTCCAGAGCGGGTTTGTTTCCAATCCTGACATTTTTTTCTCTTTCAATTTTCGATTGCTTTGCTGATGTCTATATGCGTCACTGAGACCTTCTTTGGGTCAAATTTTGGCAGGTCCCATTCAGACTGACAAGAGATATAATTGATGGCATGGGTGCTACTGGAGTAGAAGGGGTCTTCAGAAGATGTTGTGAGGAAACTCTTGCTGTTATGCGAACAAACAAAGAAGCATTATTGACCATTGTCGAAGTATGATTCCTTTGCTGGATAACCTTTGAAAAATAAATTGTTCCTGTTCATATTTTCATGTTCGCATGTGGAAATTTCTGCAGGTATTTATTCATGACCCCTTGTATAAATGGGCTTTATCCCCTTTGAAAGCCTTGCAACGGCAAAAGGTAATTCTGTTTACTTTTCTCTAATATCAAGCATCCAACTTTTTTAAGCCATGATATGTAATTGAGAAATTTCAAAATCTATTAGTATTTTCTGTGAATTTGTTGCTGGATCATTCCTCAAGCACATTGGGTTTTAAGTATAAACTCTTACATCCTAATATGGGAAGTTCTAGCTCGTATACAGACATCATTCACGCACAATTACAGCATTCACGCATATGTCAACTACAACTAGGATCTTAACAGCAATATAATAGCATATTGGTTCACTGGATATATGTGTGGAAATTTGTCTTTACTTGATATGTGAAGAACTTAATCAAAACAAGAGAAAGCTTACCGTATCAACATGAGAGTGACTGATAAGTTGTCACACGCGTGAAATGCAAGTTCTGTACAAAATAAACTTATGCTTCAGGTTCCTTGTCAGTGTGGAGAGGCTCACGGCTTTTATGCTATCAGCTGTACAACTGTTCAATATAATGTGCTGTTCTAGCTTACGGCCTTTTTGTTTGGGCCTACTGATGAAAAAAAAAAAAAAAAAGTTTAGTCAAGTTTACCAACTTACCTGAAATCTCTTATTAACTTAGGCCAATTGATAATAACAAGCCAATTAAATAGCATCTATGAATAGTTGATATGTTGGTATTGTTAAGTCAGTAAAGGAAACTGATGTGAAAATTGTAAGTACTAATTCATAAAATTTTAGAAAAATGGTTAAAATTGGAAATCTAGGTAAAGGTGCGAGAAGGAAGAAACTGCAAACTTCAAAAAAAATTCAGGTAAACGTTGGAAATTAGAAGGATTGACTGAGAAGTGAGTATAAAAGGTTGCATATCTTATCTTTTTGACTCTGGTTTTCTCATACAGCATTTGGAATATTTTATATATGAAACTAATGAAATGTCTGTGCTCATAATAATTCGTTTCTCTTAATTCGGCATCTGGATGACATTTCACTGTTTCTATCATACCCATTTTTTTTCCTTCGTACCCATTTTGGTTTTCTATCATAATTCCTGGTGTTTGTTGTTTTGGCAATTTGGCCCCTTTTGTCAACAAATCATCACAGGAAAGGGATGATGATACGGATGCTAGTTTTGAAGAATCACAAAATGGATATGAAGGAAACAAAGATGCTGCTCGGGCATTAATGCGTGTCAAGCAAAAACTAGATGGATATGAGGAAGGTGAATTGAGAAGTGTACATGGACAGGTAACTTTGGCCTGCTTTTTCTCCCCTTCTTTGATAATAATTTCAGCTTTGTGGCAACCAACCTGCAATCAGTGTAGCCAAGATTTACTATTTATTTAATCCAGACATCCGGTTAATATATTGATGCAGAAAATGAGAAAAGTGTCTTTAAGTTGATTAACCTGCTTTATATGCCAATCACGGAATTGGGCAATACTCATGTTTGTTCAATCATGCTATGTAATGCAAAGTGGTGTCCTTGGCAGGTTCAACAGCTTATACAAGATGCCATTGATCCAGATCGATTATGTCAAATGTTTCCTGGATGGGGAGCTTGGATGTAAATATGATTACTTCGACCCAGTTACGCCCAATCATTGAGTACAGGCGGCTTATCATTTTTTATTGTACAGTGAGATTGAAAGCATTGGGTTTAACTGGTAGCGGTGGGATAAGCAATGCGTGTAGAAAATCCGAAAATGGCAATGGATAACATTTCCTTGCCATCCTAAAATGGATGGCTTTAACAAGGGAGAGCCTCTCAGGGATACCACAGGAAGAGATAGAGTGACATTTGGACCAAGATTTACACTCGATCTTATCCATGGACGTGTAATTTCAGAAAGCTGGGGGCATCTTCAAATATTGTGTAAATTATTATATTAATAAAAAGTTTTCTCAATCAAACCAAGCAAATGTTATGCATACACGAAATTCAGTTTACTTGTTTTTAACTTTTCCTTGAACATGGTTGAGGTCAGAAATTCTCTATATTTTGCTAACCTAGTTTTTTTTATTTGGTAGCACCGACCTTTTTCCGAAACTCGAGGTCAGGGAATGGGTTGTGGTCCTGTGGTGCTCTTTATTTAGTTTCTGATTTGCTTTATTTACAAGGATATGGTCATATGGAGTATTTTTTTCCTTGTAATAGTTAAAGGGGTAATTTTGCTTTTTTTTTTTTTGTCTATTATGATCTTAAATTTATTTTTTTGATGCGATTTTACCTTTGGCCGTGATGGAAAGCTGATGTGATTAACGAAATTAACGTCGGTCAATCACATTCTGACATATTATTTTCGTCCCACGGTCAGAAATATTATTTTCAGAAATATTATTTTTGTCTCTCCTAGTTATAAATACAATCAGCAAAAAAAAAAAAAATATGAAAGGCTTATGTGGAGCATATTTTATTTCTGCATTCTCTCTTTTCTTAAGAGAGGGTTTTGGATTTTTGGGTATGCTATTAATTTTTGGTTGTCATTTTTAATTTTTATGGATTTTTATGTTTGAATGTCCTCCTTTTTCCTCTTTTCTCTCCTCTTGTTCTTGTTCTTCTTCTTCAGAGATCAACTACCCCAAAAGTTTCTATAATAGAAATCTAACAGTGAAAGCCTTTATAATTTTGTATAAGTATTTTGCATGTTGTGGATCTTTATTGCCATATAAATACAAATCCAATTCCTTCAATTTTCTGCATATCTTACTTTGCATTTACGTTCTTTTCTGTCAATAATTACAAAAAGAAAGCTTTTTTGCAGCAAAATAAATGACGGAGATCATCAATAATAGCAGCAATAGCAACAAACACAGAGATGGAGATGGGTATTATGTGGGGATTCTAATTCACAGCCAAGCTAGAAAGATAAAGCAAGAATTGGAGAAGATCCTTCCTCTGGAGATTCCAATTCACAGCCTCTAATTGGAAATTTTTGGTTCTCTTATGCTTTTTGTTCTTCATTTTAACTCTTTGGTTTTTCTTTTTCTTTTTTAATATTTTCACATGTAATGCCACTTCATCAATTTTAAATTTAAAATTTTTGCTGACTGGACTGATGAATAGGAGAGAGAGTGATAACTTGTTGGAATGTAATTGGTTGACATTAATGTCGTTAGCCACGTGTCAAATTTGTGAGTTTGAAGGGTATTTTTACTCTTAAAATCTTAGTTCAATGATAAATTTACGTCAAAAAAAATGAATTTAAGAGCATAATGGATTAAAAAAAAAAGAATAAAGGTAAAATTACTTTCTTTTAAATACTATGTGTGCAAAATTTTACCTTATTCCTAATTTATATGATCTATGAGCAGACCGCATGCCTGCGTTTATGCAAGTACATTTAGTGTCACATCGAAACTCATTCAAATGAATCCGTTGATTTTGTCTAATTTAAAGCTGACACTTTTGTTCTTGACCCAGAATTGTTTTTTATTAGCTTGTCTCATTCATTTTTCTTTGCAAAATCCTTAATTTACGAAGGAAAATAATATGGGATATTCGCATCATAGATTGCTTATCCACGGAAATTTAATTTAAAAGTACCACCGAATATTATACTTGGCGAAAAGGATAAGAGTATAAACTATGACGATTTTTAGTTTTATACCGATGAGAGGAAAGACTGCCTGGGTACGCGGACAAGCTTCAAATGTTATTTCTTTAAAGGGAAATATGTGTACGGGCAGACTCAAAAGACTACTTTGCGTATGTGACTTTTCATGTATATATTTGCTTTTTCTCCCTTCAATGAAATCGAGAGCGGTGACAATTCCTTTGTTAATATCTCTAGTTTACATAATTATTTTTAAAACTTAATTTCACCCCCAATCATCATAAGCACTGACCACTAAGCTCTAGCTGCAAATTTAGTTAATTATTTCGTCTAGTTGCATCTTGTAACTTGCATGGCCTGTGATAAGATATGACTTTCCTTTTGGTTAGTAGGGCTTTCAAGCACATCAAAATGTTATTAAAGCACTCTGCAAGTTGCATGTGAAAATGACAATTTTTGAGCCATACAGCTGCACTTTATTAGCCATTTGCCTCCTTGCAGAGTCTACAGAGGAAATGCGTATACAAATAGGGGCACTGCAAATTGCTAGACTGGATGGGGATCAAGTAGAATAAATTACTACGAAATTCTCAATTAATTTGGGATCTCCGGCTATTGAAAACCACATTTACTTCTTTGAAATACGTTAATGAACATTTAATTATGGTGTATCAGAAACGTGTATGGTGTATTAATATTAAATGCGAAATAAGTTGTTATTTGTTTTGATTAGAGACGTGAAAGACTATAGTAAGTTGAGTGTTTTGCCTTTGTGTCCAAGCAAAGCTAGGGGAGCCGTCCCCTACAATTTTTTTTTTAACGGTCTCATACCATGGACCAGTTCTCTGACTAAATTTAGACCTTATCAAAACTGTCACATGCAACCTTTTTTCACTTTTTACCCTTTCACTGGTTTAATTTAACCATCGCTTGTTTACTATTTTTCTGTTAATGGTTTTGTTCCCGTTTGACGGATAAGGTTAAATTCATGGGTTCAATATCTGTGGATTTTCCATACTATACTTGTCAATAACTTTCTTTTATGATTGTCGGAATAAGAATTTATTTAAAATAAAAGTTTTTTATTTAAAATACAAAAGTCCGAAAATATCACACGATCCGCTCCACGCCCACCACTCCACGTGACAAGCAAGTAAAGAACTCAAGGGCATTTTAGTAATTCCAAAGGTTCAAAAATTCAGGGAGCTATGAGAGGGAGCCGCCTTTCTGTGTTGGCCAAACGACGGGCCAAAAACTAATAGCGCCGCACCTTCTAACGGAAACTTAATGCCACAAACCAACTGTTATGTTAAAAGGGCGGTTCCATTTTCAGTAACCTTTATAACCCACTTCCCTCCTTTCTTCTTCTTCTTCTTCTCGAAGCAAAAACCCATAGCCACGTCGTTTCTCTAAATTATTCCAGTCCCTTACACTCTGATTTTACACGCATTAACTTGTTCATATTTCTCTCTAATTCTCTCTCCTTTTTTTTTCTTGTTTTTAAGCCTTTTGTTTGCCTATTTTGATCCAGGTCTTTTCCCGTTCCTTCTCTTTACTTGGTTGCGTAGAAATGTATTGTTACTAGTAGTTCGATTGTTTCTTATCGTCGGACTTTTTATAAGTTATTTCATAATTTACTATTTATTCTCGTATATATTCTGTTTTTAGATTCTGGGTTACCCCAAATACTTGATTTTTTAAAATTTATTTCACTTCAAGTTTCGATCTTTTCCATCAAATACTTGATTTTTCTGTATGTACAATTTTGTAGCAGTTTCCGTCTAGAATAGTCTTCTCGATTCTCGAGATTGTAAATTTTTTTCTTTGCACGGTTTTAAATCATAATCTTCAAGTTTTTTTCTATTATGGAGTACTCGCCGTTTCCAGTGGGAAGCAATAATGGGATCACAACTGGTTATCTTTCCGAGTCATCTTCTCACAAACAATCGAAACATTCTTTCGGCACCACTGAAGAACAAACTTCGAGTCTGAGTTCGGATTTAGACCAAGAATCGACAGTTTCTGATGGCGATAGTGCTAATTCTAGTCAGTTTCCAGAAGTCGGTAATGGCTTGGTTCCACTTCCGGAAGGAGACAGAGTCCATGACATTATTACCCGAAGGTTCCTTTCTGGTTTGGGCTCGCTAGGCAAGCAAGCCAAAGTTGTTGCCATTCGCAGGAACTCATATACTGGTGTAATTGGGCAAGCCAAGGTGCAATCTTTTCAGATTTTTACAAAAGCAATGGAGAAGAAATGTGGAGGCAGTGCAAATGTGAAGTATGCTTGGTATGGCGGTTCAAAAGATGAGATATCTAACATTATGAAGCATGGTTTTGGCCACCAAATTAATATCAATAGTGGGTTGTATGGGTGTGGCATTTATCTTTCTACTGATAATTCTCCTCTCGAAAGGTACAAATTTTCCTCTCTGAGTTTTTAATATCAAGTGTTCTGCAATTATTTAACTGCTTTCTGGACTGTATTGATATGTTTTTTTTTCCCCTTCTCAGTTTGAAGAGCTTGAGGGTTGATGAGGACGGCTTAAGACATATGTTGCTGTGTCGTGTTATCTTGGGAAAGGCAGAGGTTATTCATCCTGGTTCTGAACAGTACAATCCAAGTTCTGAGGAGTTTGATTACGGAATTGACTCATTCGCATCTCCTAAGAAGTATATCATTTGGAGTAATCACATGAACACTCATATTTTGCCAGAGTATGTTATTAGTTTCAAGGCTCCTTGTTGCTTGAAAGGTAGGCAATTGAGCTTCTTTTTGGTTTGATGATGAATTGAATTTTAGGTGTTCTATGGTATGATCTAATTTATTTGTTGGTTGATTTGCCAGGATTCTTTAGGAATAGAGAATCTCCAGGGATGCCAACCTCACCATGGATGCCATTTCCGGGTCTTATTTCTGCACTTTCCAAGTTCTTGCCTTCTGCCACTGTTGGTCTACTCGCCAACTACCATAAAGATCATAGAGTATGTAATCGAATTGCATTCCAAAAAAAAAAAAAAAGGAAAAGTTTAGCTTTGTGCTGTATATGGTCTCATATGCTTGGCTTCTTCCAGGAGAAGAAAATTTCAAGGCAAGAGCTGATACAGCGAATTAGACAAATTGCAGGGGACAAACTGTTGATTGCTGTAATTAAATCCTTTAGAACCAAGGTATAACAGACTTCTGTTCTTATTTAATTTATCTTTTTTCAACTGAAATTTTGCGTATTTTGCACTTGTTAAAGATTTTCTATGAGCACACTGTGTTGATGTTGGGTCCAATTGAATGCAGCAAAACCGTTTTGTGCTTAAGCATAGCCCACAAGTTTCTGGAATATGATTCATCCTGGACTTTGCTGGCTTTGGCTTCATTCGCCGAGGTTGTGTCTTAACCGCCCGGGAACAAAGTCAATTCCGTGTTCGCAAATGAATCGTTCCTTTGAGATCACTCCTTCGTGGCCCTTTAGTTTTTGTTGTATGATTTGGCAGTTTTTTCGTAGATTTTGCAGTCTTATTTTAAGCACATGTGAGATTGTGAGTCATCTTCTTTTTTGATAATACATTGGGGGGCTGGGGAGGGTGTACGGTCAATTGAGAGGGTAATCCGACTATCAATTATTTGAGCTACACGTGATTCCCTGCGAGTCATGCATAAATGTAGGAGAAAGTATGCTAATGATGTATTAGAACCATGGATAGTGTTTGTTCATGTTGCTACAATTTGTTCAATCTTTCCCATCATGCATCAATTAGTGAGTTTCTGTGTTGTGTGGACTTTTCTTAACGCTGTTAAATTCAAACTTAACTATGGCAAGGTACACCAATATTTCCTTTTCGGGTATACATGCTGCTGTTATAGCAAAGTTGTGCTCCATGCAGAAAGTGCGGTTGCTATATTGGTCTGTGTTATAGTCATCAATTCTGCACTAGAGTACGCCAAAGTGAAAATCTTGATTGGGAAATGACGCATATGTTGTTCTTTCCTTTGTCAAACATTTCTTTCACATATATAGAATTCTGTTTATCAAAATGAACCTGCTGCAATTTGCGAGTTCAAATGCATTGATTTTGCTTTGCTTTCAGCTATCAAATATGCGGTTGAATTGCATGTACCGTTTGGTTCTTGTTTCCTTTCTGGTCTTTTTCTTCTCAAGTAAATCTTCAAACGTGCTATGGATCTAATCTGATTGATTTTTTTTTCCCTCCAGCAATTTGGAGTACTGAGCAGCTCTAAAGCAAAAAGATGATCGGATTTGGAGGGTGGAATCACATGAAGTGTGAGGGGATGACAGATGATTGTAAGTGTTGGATGGTGCAAGTTGAGCATGTGTAGAGAAATCGAAGATGAAACTAACACAATTTACTAATTCAAAGGAAGTTGTAAGTTGGGAACCAGCAGATGCCAGTTCCTAATTTAGAGGTAGTACCAGTTTTGTCAAATTCATATATGAAGCTTCTTTTTATCTTTGTATACAATCACAATCTATTGTTGAGCAACTCCAAATGCCATAAGAGAAATGAAATTCCCTTTGCATTTCAACTGCCACTGTACTTCTAACATTTTAATTGTCTTTCCAGAAACATTGCGATGGCAAAAATTAACATCTAAGTTCATAAGAACATTCTCAAAGTACCCTAAGAGGAGGAACCAACGCAGCACCGTTAATGGCTTTTTATGACTCGAGTTCCTTTAATTCAATCTAAATCCTAAATGTGGCTTGTGTAATGATTATTGGGGCCTCAGCGTATATAAAATTTAGCAGGCTTACAAAGAATCTCTCCTTTTTTCTTTTATTATTCTCACTTTGAACTAAGGATTGAATTGATATTGAAGTATGTGATGAGTCAAGGTTGAAAAATGATTTATGTGGTGTTGAATTTGAGCTAAATGTGGTGGTAGATAATATTGAAAAAGTGCACAAGACCGGGAAAGAAAAATTCATGTTCTGTAGGTGTTTGTCAAAATGTCCATATGAACTATCTTCTTGATGAAAGTTTTGATTATAGAGTTGCGAGTTGAAATCTTGGTCTTCTTACTTTCAACTAGGTGTCAAAACAAAGTAACTTATTAAGGATGAACTATCTGATGTACTCTTTTTCTTTTGGTAAAATAAGATGAGCAAAGCTCACAAAAGAAAATACCTACCGAACATACGAGACTTCAACAGTCATTATACAATCAATTGTTCATCCCATGAAGAACCGATGTGAAAACATGATAACGCGGAGAAAACCCATACGTAAGATGGGAGAGGTAGTCGGCTACAAAGTTGGTCTTTCTGTAAATATGGCTGAAAGAAATGAAGGTAAAGCTACTAGATATATGTCGAATGAGCTTAATGAGGGAATTGCAGGATAAATTAATGGAACAATTGCCACAAATCATATAAACGACCATTTTATTATCGCATTCCACCACCACATTGTTAAAATCCTCTTCCTTTGTCCAATGAAGATCATATAAGGCACTTCAGATTTCAGCAAGCAGGATGGGGCAGGCTCCAAGATTAATTACATATCCTATACATGATGCTCCATGATGATTTCTCAACAAACGTTCGCAGGTGGCAATACCCCCCATAGACAATAACGAGGCATCTGAGTTAACAGAATGATGAGACCAAGCCACATTAGAGAGGTTAGGAGAATTGTTACCAATCAGGTTGATTCGGCATAAGGCATCAAGGCATGAGGTAGCAAAAATGGTCACATCTCTAACTAACAAAAGAGGGCCTCTGAGCATTCTTAAAAAGGAATCCATTTTTGTTCTTCCAAAGGTGCCAACAGCCGATGGCAAAAAAATCCAGCCACCTGACTTCCTCAACCTGAAAACCATGCATATTCAAATTAAAATGCATCCAGTCCCTTAACTGACCAACCTCTATAAAAGAATTCATAGAATTAGAGGGGAGAATTAAGCTCCAAAACTGAATAGCCACCAGACAATCCTGAAAGACATGCAAACCATCTTCCCTTGTACCACCACAAACAGCACAGCTATTCGAGGAAGAGAAGTGGCATCTTCTTTTCTCTGAATTGGCCCTTAAGCTATTGTTGAGCGAAAGCCAGAGGAAAATCTTGATACTCTGGGTAATGTTCAACTTCCATATAGCATCACAAATCTGGTCTTGCATATTCTTATTTCTATCACTCAAAGACATATAAGCTGATTTAACTGTGAATTCCCCCGAAAGAGAAAGGTCCCGAAACATCCAATCATTCTTGGTCTGAGAAGAAGGATGATTGACTACGGCGATTTTAAGGATAATATCATAGCAAAAGAAATCAACAAATAGAGCCCAGTTCCAGCCTTCATTATCAGTTGCAAAACAAGCAACATATTAATTAATCAATGATTCCAGAATAGGCATAGGAGCAAAATGGAAGAGATGAGAGCTGAGCCCAAGAATCCATCTGTCAAACTAGAAATTAATAGTTAGACCATTTCCTAAAGACCATGTAATGGCCTCAACACCGAGTCAGTCGTGAACAGTATTTTCCGATGGTGAATAGTAATTTTCGGACCTGAAAGGATATCCGAAAGTTAAAAATATTTTATTGGACCATCGGAAAGTATTGGTCATAGTGAGTCCGGAGTTGAAATTTGAAGTGAAATTGAGATCAAATGGACATTCAAAGGTCAAAAATACGAAAAAAGTAGCGAGTCAATGTTCCTCATAGAAAATGTAACTTGATTTTGTATAAATTATTAAAAATAGTAAACGAACTCCGAAAATTTTCAGATTTTGCATGCCTACATGAATTTTTATGTAAAATATTTTAGTGATGATAATAGAATTTTCCGGTGACATCAGCAGTTGTCGAATCGGACCGATAAATTTAAATCGGATCGATAACGGACTCCGATTGAGCAAAAAATTTATTTGCTAACTATTTTTTATGTGATAAGAGTGATTGAATTATTTTTAGAGTGATTTGATGGCTGAAAAAGAGAGAAATTTGATTGGGCTTTTAGGGGCCTAAAATGGGCCTTTAGAATTAAATGGGCTAAGCCCATTTGTTTGGCCCAATTTTGGCCCCATGGGAGGAGTATAAAAAAGTGAAAAATCTAAAAAAATCTCCAGAAAAATCACAGCAGCCTCCTCCCCTCTCTTGGCCGAACCAACCCTCCTCCTCCTCTCTCTCTCTCTCTCATTTGCTTCTTAATCACTCCAAATTCTCCATAAATTCCAACTTGAGAATTGTAGTCTCATCTCTCTTGATCACCAAAATATCTTTTATTGTTTGATTTGAGCTAAGAAAGTGGAAAAATCAAGTGGAGAAAGTAATAAAGGTAAGTTGGAACTTAAGAATTTTAGTGTTTTAATTTGATTTCTTAGTGTTTTTTCATAAATTTTGAGGTGTAGATTATGATTATGAGATTGGATTTTGCATTTGAGAACAAAAAAATAAGGATATCTAAGGATTTAGTGGCCGGCCTATGTAGGTGGTGAGGAAGGGGAAGGTATTGTAAAAAGCAAAGCCAAGGAAAAGAAGGCTTAAGCTTTCTAATTCAAAAAAAAAATTGTAAGTGACTAATTAATCTTTACATTTTCTAAGTTTATGAATTTATTTCAATTATGTAATTAGGGTAAAAATTTTTAAAGTTGTTAATTGATGAAATTTTGTTAGGGTAAATAAAATTGGACATGTAAGAAGATGAAAGGAAAGCTTAAATGGAAGAAATAAGATTTTTATGTGAATTTTTTATAGGTGGCCGAATTGCTTCTTAAAGAAAAATGAATGAATTTTGCATGAAAATAATATATATTAGCCTAAATCAATTATAAAAATAATATATAATGTCCATAAATTTTTAAAGAATATTTGGGATTAATTTTAAAATTTTTAAGCTTATTTAATGGGTATGTATATAATGAAAATTGTGAAATATTGTGAAATAATGGATTATTTTAGTGGAAAATGATAATAAATAATAAATAATGCGTAAATAAATTTTATTGAAATTTATTGGAATTATTATAAATTTATTGAAGTTTTAATGTTAATATGTGTATTGAAAATAATTGAATTATTAGTGAATAATTGCACAAAAATATTGAAAAATGTGAATTTATATGAAATTAAATTATAGTCAATGAAAAAGAAATAAAAAGTCAACCGATAAATTTTTCGGAAATTGAAAAGATTAATAAAGTAATTGTAACTGTACCCTTAAAATTGTCTAGCAATAAAAACTAATTTTGGATATAGTTGGCTAGCCATAGGAACACCATTTACAGCAGTGCAAGTCATGGCGACTTACTTTGCTATGGGTAGGATCTTTGATCTCCATAGTTTAAGTGTAAAGTGAAAGTGAAAATGCAGTGTTATGGGAATGGTTCATTGAAAATTATTTCTCTTTTAGTAGGGCTCATGGAGTCCATATTCCGTGTATCCGGTTTGAGATTTTCTGTCGGGTCTGTAATAGGGGCATAATGAAAATAAATTGATAAAGAAGTGAAAAGATAATAAAAAGTATGAATAAATAGTGAAAATGACTAAAATGAAAGAAAAAGAAAGTTTAGGGGCAAAATAATAATTTTTTCTATAAGTGTGAAAAGTAAGTAAATTAAGTAAGAAATACTTAAATAAAGATAAAATAGTAAGATAATAGTTAAATTGCCTAAAAAAAGTGAATTTTATAGTTAGTGAAGACTAAAATGTAATTTTACATATAAATATCATAATAAGTGTATAAAAATGAGAAGTGCCTCAATTATCGGTCCAAAGATTTTAAATAAGCTTAATAAGAGTAAATTTTGAATTTGTGTAAATGAAATGAAAATGTTGTAAAGGTATTAAAAATTAATGTTTTATTAAGGAAATTAATTGATTTTATGAATATTGGTATAAGTTATTATTATTTAGAATAATAATGATAAGTTAGAAAATGTATCAATTATTAATCATCACTGGGCATGTTGAGTGCTCAGCGCATAATTTTTACTGTGTGCAGGAAAGCAGGAACAGGAGCAAGAACACAGACTGCAAGATTTCTTTTAAAAATTTTGGTTGTATGATTTTGGCATGTATATATATATCTAAACTTACTTTTGGTTATGTAAATGTTAAATATGAGTTATTTTAGTGAAGCTTTATGTTGGATAAGTATGAGATGGAATGAATAATTATAATTGGTATTATTAATTATTGTGCTTTTGAGAGATTGTGTGAATTATCTGTATTTCAGGGGGCTAGTATTATGTATAGCCGTTATATTACATAAATTTTATTAAATATATAATAAATTTGAAAGTTATAGATTATTGGTAAAGTATTATTAAATTAATTAAGTAAATGTTAATAAAGTATAATTAATAAGTTGAAAAAAAAATTTGGTGTTTGATATATCGGTACAATATTAAGAGTAATAAGGGTGTTACAGACCAAATAGCATGACTAGTAACTTTTTCCCAATTATCACAGATGCCTTTTCAGAGAGGAGTACTATTACGGAGAATAGTTGGACAGGCCTTTGAACTCATTGAAATTATACTTAGCAGCAATTACATTGACCCATATGTGCTTTTATTGAGAAAGCAATTGCCAAGATAACTTAATGATAAAAGCAGTGTTAAGAAGAGAGGGATCATATAAAGCCAAACCTCCATTACACATAGGCTACTGAATTCTAGTCAAAGGAACCTCCTTTACGACAGCAGAGGAATAAGTCAAAAAAAAAAAAAAAAACTCACTTTGAATTTAGGGATAATCAAACTTGAACTAATGATTTTTACCACGTCAAGATGAGGTCTTCTAAACCTTTGTATAGGTTCAAATCCTATCGGACGCACTTTGGTTCCATATAACATCAATGACCGTATATTATCTGAGGATTGAAAATCAAATTAATATAGCTGAATTTTTATTTTAAAACTAAATCAAATATATCATATTATTTTTGGTTAGATTTTTTAATTTTAAGTGTTATCCAAAACTTGGTTCAAAAATTTTTTATGAACCAAGCTAACTATAAAATTAAAATGTTATTTATATATGCATGATAAGTATCAATTTACTAAATAAAAAGTATCAATTTACTCAAATTTTAATCAATATATTTTACGTCATACTTTTTAATTGGGTGGTCCAATATGAACTATTACATTACCTTTGCATCTCCAAACGCTCTTAATCTATTGGTCTAGTGCTCTACGGGCCAAGGACTTCTATGTCCACTCCAAAGGCTCACGAAGGCTTTCCCCGAAAGCAACTCCCAAACTTCAATTGAGCAGTCAATGTCTTTAATAATTCAATCATTCATCCCTTAAAATTTCATCGATTCAGCTTAAAAAAAATTTATTTTCTATCTAAAACAAAATTATTATGTTTAAGAAAAAGAAAAAAAAATAATGTGACACGATATGTTTATAATTTGAAAAATTTTGATGTATTGATTATTTGACGAGCTTATTATTATTGTTGTTGTTGTGTAACTCATTTGCTACATAATAATAATGATAAGAAGAAAACGACATGCACGTTATTAATTTAAATTAAATTTGATCGACTTTTAACTGCTTTTATATGTTCATTAAATTATATAATATTTAAAAATTAATATTAGAAATATAATTAAAAATTAACAATTAGATTAATTAAAAATAATAATAAAAATCAACAACACATATTATTTTTATTTTAATAAGTTTAGTAATAAAATATAGTGTGGATAAAATAAAAAACAAAAAGTAGGGTTCGTATATAATTTAAGTTATAATTATTTTATTACTTAAGTTTAATGATAAAACAATAAAGGGATAATTTAGTTTAAAAAAAATGTTCACCCACTTTATATTTTTTTATAAAAAAAACCATTATGTTTTATTAATTTTACATTTTAAAAAATGAATTTAATTAATATTTTTTATTTTTTTTTACTAAACTAAAAAAATAAGTCGTGTCAAAACAAGTTGAAATTGCAAATAAAAAAGGGTTAGTGGACTACCCATCAAACACTCTAAAACTCAAAAGTCAAGTTAGTAAATTAGAGAAAAAAAGGTTCAAAAGAGTTCAATACTAGCTTTATGTATGTTTAGTGTTGTATATAGTGGACATACGATACAAGTACACTAAGTATTATTTTTATGTATTTTAAAATAGTATGGCTAATAGTGTGAATCAGTGGACTGACATGATATGCTATTATCAGTCTATTGAAATTGTCAATTAAATCTTGGCCCTTGCTCTAAGTTCTTGACATGAATTTTGATAGTATAGTCATGATCAAGTTTTAATGAGTTGGTTATATTTGAAATGAAATATATAAACACAGTAACACTTACTTTAATCACGTATATCGCCTTTCTTAGGCAAAAAAAATAAAAAATTGTCTATCATCTTAGTTGCTCTAATTAGAAGAAATTACTTTCAATTCAGCCATTTAATGGGTAGATTAATCCATCAATTACTTGTCAGTTTTTAAAAGAGAGATCCACATAGAATTTTATAATATGACCAGTTATTTAAAATTGATTGGATTGTTTAATTTTCTTTGGTTTTAATTTCCTCAGACAACTTGAATAACAAGACTACAAAAACAAGAAACGGAGACGACCAAAACTATTGAAGCTCTGTCCCTATTAAATGACTATGGATTTCTATCCTCAAAAGTCAAAATTAAGGCCAATGAAGAATTTTCCTTTTTATCTTCAACCTAAAAAGAAAAAGAACTTCCCTTTTCCTTCCTTACATATCCTTCTAGAATTTCGAAAATTATTATGCATTTTTCTAAAATTCTCAAATTAATATATATGTAAGACGAATAAAATCCCTAGGAAAAGTATCATACAAGAGTTTTTCAAGGAAATTCCAAAGTTTCCCTTTCAAGTAGAAGCTTCCTTTGTGATGTTAATTTTCTATAATCATTGTTCTAATCTTTATAAAAATGCATTTATTTTATTATATTTCAGTTCCATACGTCCTCTCATGCCAATTTCCGAGTAATTAGATTCTATTTAAGATAGTAACAAGCTTTAATTTAGAGGAATTCATTTTAGTTGATATATAAAATACGATATGTTCTATAATGTTTTTTAAAAATAAATTACTTCCTTTATTTTTCTTTCGAAATACAGCTATAACAAAGATCATGTGAATTAATAATAATAATAATAATAATAATAATAATAATAATAATAATAATAATAATAATAATAATAATAATAATAATAATAATAATAATTTGATGGTGAGAAAGAAATTATAAAAAAATTATGAGCGTGAAGATAAATATCATTCCTTTCAGTGATACTTATTATAGTAATTAATAAGCAAAGAAAATCCTGCATCAACAATGAGTATGTATATATATATATAAGAAGAGAAAAAGAACAAGTTACAAAGAAAAAACTTTTGGGATACTTAATCCACTACTATTCTAAGCTAAAAGCTCCTTAACAATTAAGGGCATATTAGCAAACTAAAAATATATACTCCTATCAGTCTTATAATTTTTATCCACCTTTCCTTTTTAATCTATTTTTCTTTTTCACATTATGGTTAATTTATAAATTATCTATTATATTCTTATTAATGTTATTTTATTAATTGTACTTCAAATTTTTTTCATATTATATTATTAACCATGGTATTTGTAATTTCAATAATATTTAATTACTCATCCTATATTTAGAATGAATATACTAGTCATAGAAAAATTTTATCTACTAACCATAATAACTATAATTTTTTAATATATTTTGAAAATAAAAATGGTAAAAATTATAGAATGGAGGGAATACAATATATATAGGTTAATTAAATAAGAATATATCATAACTAATTTGAGACAAAAAAAAATTGAAAAATGGAGTATTTGTATAAGAGTGGAAGGAATAGTAAAATTTGCAATTTAGTTAGTCTAAAAAGGTTGAGATAGTAAATAAAAAAAATTAGCAACAGAATGATGAGGGGAGACCTAGACTTACTGTTCTTTGATTGCAACTGAATTAAGGTGACTTGCACTCAAAGTCTAAAGTCATGTTTGGCAATTAGCCTACAAACTGTGAATTGAAAAGATTTCTAATTTTCCATGACTCATATTTTGCTACTCAAATCACATAATTACACCCATAATAATAAAAAAATAATTTTAAATTTCACAAACTTGAAGGAAAGGAATGTATCATACCTCAAAAGAAAAAAGCTCAACTGAGGTTAGCCACCAATCATGCCATAATTTCTATAGAATTTGGCAACTTTTGAATAAACCGCATGTTCATTTTTATTTTTATTTTTTTCTTTTTTAAGTCAGTTTCGTAGATTGACCAAATTAGCATTTGAATTATTTGGCAGTTTTAGATTTTAATTTGAGGGAAATTAAGATAATTATTAATTTATTGAAGGATTAAGTTATTAATTTGAATAATTAATGTTGAATGATGCTCTGAATCTGTGGCTATAATGATTTTTCTCTTATACTTCGTAACATACTCATTAAGCAAAATCAATGTCTATAAGTTTTGTATATTATAATAATTTTATTTGGAGTTTGATAACGTAAGACGAAATTGCACACCTAATCCCATTATATATTAATCCAGCTTATAACCATATCTTTTATTTTCCTACTTCACTTTTTTCCTTTGTATTTAACTATTTATTGTTTTTTGTAATAGTTGAATTTTCTAATCCCATTTAACTTATCAAAAGTGTGGAATTATCATTTGGTTATCAGAATATTAATCTATAATGAAGTCTTTATAATTAAAAATTAATCAAATCTAATGGCATACATCAAACTATACTCATTGATAATAATGAAGTCCATATCTATATACTTGTTGTAACTATAAATTAAAGTCATATTGGATTTAAAGTCAGAAAAAAAAAATAAGGAAATCATTTATTAACTAAGCTCACTTTCCTCACCATATATATTTTTTTCTTTTTTTCTTTTAGTTATGTCATTCTATTCTAGAATTGCCACTGGATGTTAAGGCTGATAGCCCATATTTTTTTTTAATAAATATGAAAATATTATAATCAAAATAGAGAGCTTGGTTGGTATTCTGGCTCTTTTTTATTTAACAAACATGAATAATTTATGGTTACATAGAAAATAGGCTATTTCTTCAAATAATGAACTAATTAAACTGAGAATAATTAAGCAATTAATGAGTCAAATTGATTCGGTAACATTGTATTCAATGTTTGGCGACCTATTCTCTTATTAAATTTTTAATTATAGAACAAAATAATTAGGTAGTGGAGATATTTGTAGTCGAATTTCACTTGTACATTAATATATTATGCTCGCTTTGATTAGTATTAGACCTTTTAATTATATATTTTGGAAATAATTTTATAAGTTTAAGAATATTCTAAAAAAATTACGAAAAAAATAAATTGAGGTAAAATTATAAATTTACAAAATTTAAGAAAAAGGCAGAAATTTAATAAGACTTAAATTAAATTTCAAGTATCCAATACATAAAAATTTTAATTTAAAGATTTTATATAAAAAAAAATCGAATAATTCAGAAATGGACCATAATGTATTTTTTCTATATTGGTATATGATGTACTGTTAAGATTTTATCTTCATAACTGAATGAGATGAAAGATACGTAAAACACCTATATGATATCAAACTTAATAAAAAAAAGTAATTTAAAAAAAAAGTCAAAGTAACTATCAAAATCAACAAATAAAACTTAATCTCAAGTTGCTCGCAATTAATCTGTGCAATTAAATTCAAAATTTGTTGAGATATATATCGAAATGATATAAAGGTGATGGCAGGTAGAAGTTTAGGAGTCTGGTAGCTCAAACCACCTGCAAAATAATAAAAAACCAGTCAAATTTTTGACAAGGAAGCCTCCGATGGTTCAATCAGCGAAATTCTGAAGAGAATTGTGTTTTTAGGCAATGGAAAAAGATGATCTCGAAGAAGCTACTTACCTGATTTTTGCCTTTTTATATGCCTTTAATTTACTCTACGTGTACTTTTAGTTATCTTTCCCACATCTCTTGTTTTGGGAGAAGCTTGGGGGAGAGAAAATCATTTTTGCCTGATATGGCAGGATTCCCTGAGATGCTAATCATAAAGCCTTCTTTCGCCTAAAACCTTCCCTTAAGCTAGCTGACAGTTGTGAATTAGAAAAGATCTCCAATGTGTCAGGTTTTATCTCGATTGCCAGTTGTAGCCCAAAACATAGAGCTTCATACTCGGCAACATTGTTGGAAGCTAGGAAGGTTATGTGTGCCATTGCCCGGATGCAGATATTTCCTAGGCTCACTAGCAAAACTCCAGCTCCGACCCCTTTCGAGCAAACGACCCCATCAACATGCAACTTTCATGAACTTTTTGCTAGTTTGGGAACTGGTGCGTGTAAGTTTGCTACAAAATCTACTAGGATCTGTACCTTCATTGCTAGGCACGGTTCATGCCTCACGTTGAACTCCCCAAGACGGGTTGTCCACTCTATTAACCTCATCGAAGCTTTTGGTCTTTGCAACACCTTTCGTAGGTTGAAGTTGGTGCGCACTATAACAGTATGAGCCTAAAAGTATGGGCGTAGCTTTACAGTGATGATGATTAGTGAAAAGGCCAACTACTTTAGAATGGGATACTTCAGCTCAGCACCTCGATGGACTTTATTTGTGTAATAGATTGGAAACTGCTGGTTGCCTTCTTCCCAAACCAAAACTGATCCCACTACTCCATCAAAGATAGCCAGGTAGATATATAAAATCTCACCAACCTGAGGTATGCTGAGCAGTGGTGGAGTTGTAAGACATTGTTTTAAAGCTTCAAAGGCCTGTTGACATTCTTCGGTCCACATAAAGCTTCTCAAGTTCTTGATTGCTTGGTAAAATGGCAAACAACATTTGGCTGAGCAAGAAAAGAATCTTCCTAAAGCTGTGATTCTGCCATTGAGTTTTTATACATCCTAGACTGTACTTAGGCATTCCATGTTTAAGATCGCTTGATCTTCTCCGGATTGGCCTTTATTCCTCATTTTGATATCATGAAATCAAGGAACTTTTTGTATTTGAGGCTTGCCTTTCTGAGATTGAAGAAAGTTTCTCTAAGCTCGGCAGGTAGATCTGCTAGTGTCTTACTTTTGATAATCATATCGTCCATATAAATCTCTATGTTTCTTCTTAACTGGTTGGCAAAAAGCTGATTCATTAACCTCTGATATGTGAAACCTGCATTTTTCAGCTTGAAAGGCATAACACGATTGTAATAAATACCTCTATGACTGATGAAAGTAGTATTTTTCTCATCTACCATATTTATTGGGATCTGATGATAGCTCGCCAATGCTTCAAGGAAAGCATATTCTTCAAACCCGATTGTGGAGTTGATCGGTGTATAGCAAGTGTATTAGATCAGCTAGTAATATAGGAAATATAGATTAAGACCCCAAATATCGTATCCAAGGGAACATGGATTGCTAAGAAGAATATCTATGTATGAATTAAATCAATTTGAGATTTTTTTCCAAATATTTTCGATTTAAAGGCAAAAATTAAACTAAATAAACAATTAAATAAAATAAAAACTAAAATTAAACTAATATGAATTACAAACAAAATAATAACTGAAATTCTCTTACTAAAGGAACTGTCCACCTTAAATTTCATTGTAATGATTTAAATTCAATAGAAACACCAGTGATTATAAAAAAAACTAATAATAAAGTCAGATATCTTTATGTAAGAATATCATTCTTAATATTAAACTCATAGACAAATCTAATACTCAGCATAAAAATCCAGTTTTAACTCCCTAAACATTCATTGAACTCTTTTGCAAGTAAATTCAATTCCAATTTATTCTTAGTTCCTCCTCTCTCAGTATTAATCAATAATTTCAATACATAATTACTTCTAAATCAGAAATTATTATGCATTAACACTAAAGAGTTAACCCAAGAACATGCAAATTATTAACTATGTCTAAACTAATTTTTGGTTATTGAATCAATAAACCAACAATTAATCTCAACACAATCAAAGATAAGAATATGCTTAAAACTAAGAAATAATCAACTGATATTGAAATTAAAGCTTAAAATAAAGTCATAACAATAAAAATAAAAGATTCAATATCCATTAGCGAAAGAAGAAAACTACTTACTAAACATATTGAAAACTAAAGATAAACTAAAGAGAAGAATTAAAAACAAAGAGTTATAGAAGCTCCCTTAATCAACTTGTGCAGAAAAATCAAATAAACCCTCCAGCCTCTTGGTTTTGTTCCTCACAACTACAAAAAAAAAAAAAAACTAAAAAATGTAAAACTAAACTAACTAATTAAAGAAGTTGCTACTTGATGATTCCCTTACTTTTATAGGAAAATATGAAAGACTTTGGCTTCTATAGCTTCCTAATTCAGCATAGGAAAATGACTCTACTAAATAGAAATTTTCATCAAACTGGAACTCTTGAATGCACATCCAAGTAGGTTGAAGCTTTAATTGATGCATTGTGATGCATTCCTTTTCACTGGGCTTGCATAGCCAAGTAGAAAATCTGGCCTTGCCATGCACAGCTGTGTATAGGCCATTTATGTGGTGCACGGCCATGCATGAAATTTGCTCTTCCCTTGCACGGCCATGCATGGGCTCACTACCTCTTTCACAATCTTTCAACTTTAGCTCGTTTTTCCTACTCTTCTTCATATGCGGCTATTTAAAACTTCATGCACGGCTGTGTAAAAATATCTCTAGGCTGAAAGTAAGAATTTATGGCTTCATTTTCTCAAAATTATGAATTTAACCTAGAACTTTTAATATTTTGCAATTAAATCCTTTTTCCTTCAATTTACACCTGAAAAATACCAAAACTTATAATTAGTCCTTAAAACATAAATTTAATCATTTAAACTAAAATTTAACCAAACTAAAGCTAAACTAACTTCATAAAACACCTAAAATCGTACTAAAAATATCATATAATTCACAACTATCAGGAGTCTACTAAGAGATCTATATTTGGCATCGGATAGGTATTTTTTGGGCATGCCTTATTTAGATCGGTGAAATCCATGCATATCCATCATTTTCCACTACTTTTTTTGATAAGTACCACATTAGCTAGCCAGTCTGGGTAGAAAAATTTCCTGATGAACCTATTTTCCAGCAAGATGCTCGCCTCCTTATCCATAGCTAATTTCCTCTTTGATGCGTGGTTTCTCTTTTTCTACTTTATTGGTTTGCATTCTGGTCGAACGTTTAAGGAGTGAGTTATCAGTTCCTTCAATACGCCCTTAATATCTGAGGGCTGCCAAGCGAAAACATTCATGAATTTCTTGAGTACAGAGAGAAAAATTTTTCTGTCCATGTAATGCCCCTCATAATACCCTAAGAGAATGTTTAACTAATTAATAATATAATTTACATTGATTGTGTATGGTTATGACTGTTACCGTGAATCAAGATCTAGAAGGAAATTGTCCTAAAGTAAAAGGGTAAATTTATCTTTTCTTTTTTAAATTCTGTGTTTTTTAAATTAAAGATAATTGGGTTGTTACTCCGGTAGGTGCCTTTTTATTCGAGCTAGCCCAGCTCCTGTTCGATGAAGGTGTGGGGACCTGTGCCTTCTTACCCTGTCCTCTTATTTTGAAAACTGCGACAAAACTCCCTTCCGCACCAGGTGTTTAATTTCCCTTCTAAGCTGCTTGCATTCCTCTATTATGTGGCCTCTATCTCTATAGAAGGCACTGTAAAGGTTTTGATCTTTATTGAGATCCTTTTTTATCGGCTTCGACTAACCTACTCATTCTGCTTCATCCAAGCGAGGATCTGTTCCTTGGTTGCATTGAGGGGCGTGAATTTTTCTTCCTTCTTATCTCCAAAATGAGGGATGGTGATCGTGTAGGTTCGGTTGGATGAACTACTTCCCCTATACATTCTGGATTCAGCCCGGCTACTCCCTCCTCTATCCCGCACTGACCTTTCTGTGTCCTCTCTCTCTTTTTTAACATATGTATCATTGTATGTACTATGGCATAGGTGTCAATCCTTATCCACTCGGATGTATTTATAGGCCCAAATCATGAGCTCGATAAAATTATTGGGTGGTTTCTTACTCAGATAGTCACTGAAGTCTTGACATCTCGTGTTTATAGTCAGAGTGGTAATTGCCACCTTCAAATTAAGGTTTTGTATGTCTATCGCTTCCATATTGAACCTTTCGACATAAGCTCGTAGGGGCTCTCCCTTCTCCTGTATGATCTGGTTCAGATAGACCAACACCTTATTTGGTCTGATTGTTGCGATGAACTTTACTATAAACATATTGCTGAATTGCTAGAAGTTTTCAAAGGAGTGTTTGGGGAGGTTACAAAATTAGATCTGGGCCGAGTCGGTTAATATCTATAGGAAAATCTTGCACATTGATGTATCGTCCGCTATTAAAGCCAATATGGTATGCTGAAATTGGTCTATGTGGGCTCGAGGATCTGCATTGCCATTGTACTTCGATAGGTTTGGGAGGCATATTTTGGGAAATGGAGCAGCTAGGATTTCTCTTGAGAGTGGAGATCGAAAGTTGCCTTGGTATTGCAGAGTATTTCAATTTTGGTATCTTAGCATACGATCTTCGATGAGCCTTTCAAACTATTATGTTGTTAGAGTGATAGTGGACCCAGGTGCAGGGGGAACCATTAGTGAAAAAAGGTCTCTAGTTAGTGGTTGTGAAGGCTGGACAGGTTGGGAGGATGGATGTGCCTGGGCAACTAAAGCTGGCAGTTGGGCTAGCAGGCTCTAAGCTACTTGCGGGTAAGGCTAGGGGTGTTTGGGATGGCAGCAACAGGAGATGAAAAGGCCGGATCATTGCTTGGCGAGATAAATTGTTACATTTTGGGGTGAGTAGTTAAGTCTGCTTGGTTTTCTGATGAGGCAAGGTTTAGGTTGAGGTATGAAAAAAGGTTCTTGTTCCATGCTCATCATACCAAATGATGATAGGTAGAAGTTTAGGAGTCTGGTAGCTCAAACCACCTGCAAAACAATAAAGACCCAATGAGGTTTTCGATAGGGGAGCCTCTGATGGTTAAGTCAGCGAAATTCTGGAGAGAGTTGTGTTTTTAGGTAATGGAAAAGATGATTCTGAAGAAGCTACTTACCTAATTTTTGCCTTTTTATATGCCCTTAATTTCCTCTGTGTGAGTAGTGGGAAGAAATCCCACTACTTTCAGTTATCTTTCCCACTTCTCGTGTTTTGGGGGAGACGTGGGGGAAAGAAATCGTTTCTACCTGATATGGCGGAATTTCCTGAGATGTTATATCATTGAGTAAGGTCAGGCTCTTTTAGTGTTTGGAATGTCCGATCTCTTGGCCTAGAGAGACCTGATTGGGCCAGCCTATCTAGCTTATCTATGAGATTGGCTGGGCCACTAGCTAGGCCATGTTAAATTTCAAGTATCCAATACATAAAAATTTTAATTTAAAGATTTTATATAAAAAAAATCGAATAATTCAGAAATGCCAAAATGTATTTTTTCTATATTAATATATGATGTACTGTTAAGATTTTATCTTCATAACTGAATGAGATGAAAGATATGTAAAACACCTATATGATATCAAACTTAATAAAAAAATAATTTAAAAAAAAGTCAAAGTAACTATCAAAATCAACAAATAAAACTTAATTAATCTCAAGTTGCTCGCAATTAATCTGTGCAATTAAATTCAAAATTTGTTGAGATATATATATATAGAAAATGATATAAAGGTTTAGAGTTCAAACTTCAAAGCTCTTATTTTGTGTAAGATAATTTACAATCAATATATCCATAAACTTGACTTTGATAAATCTTTCAGTTTGCTTCTTCTTGTTCTATTTGTGAGATCCATTCAGTCAAGTAGCGTTTGGTAAGTTACAAGAATTTTTTTAAGAGATTGAGTAAAAAAATAAAAACAAAAACTATATATATATATTGCGTATATTTTGTCTTTTTTTTTTATGAATACATGGCTGTCTTAAATTTATTAGAAAAACAAAACCTAACCATCCAATCAAATTACTCCAATTATTATTATATTATTTTTGTGCTTAACCACACGTTCATTAAGAAGAAGCTAAGACGTGTCAAGCAAGGATGGGCAGAGGGTGACTCACAGCCTCCATAAAAGGTAACGGCCACCGCCATCTCGGCCAATACCCTCTCTTTCACCAATAAAATGCATTTTTCAGGTGTTATCAGCAAAAATTGAAAAAAAAAAATGAAGCTATAGTATTATTCTTCCAAAAAAAAAAAGCATTAAAATTGAAATAAAATGATATAATCGAGCTAACCTTCGTCATTGGATTTTGACCTCAAAGTTCATTACAGAATTTGGTTGAACTTGAAATCTGTTCATCCGAGACTGAAGCCTAATAAGCAATGAGAACGTTCTATTCAAGTTTATAGAAATTTTAGTTCTAATTGAAATTAATATTTTCAGAAAATGGAAAGCATTCTGAGTGAGAAAAAAATATTATGTGAAACACTCATACTTATATATTTTGTTCTCGTGTATATAATTATACAAAAAATAAATAAAAAATAAAAAATAACAAGTTTAACTTTTAGAGATGATAATACGAATATATCCAGAGAATTCAAGTCTCAACCATTTGAATTTGAATGGATCATGATAAATTAAAATTATGATAACTTATCATTTGTTGTTTGATAAAAAAATATATATATATTGTTCCATCAAATCTATAATCTATTATAAGATTTTTTTAAATAAAATATTTAAATCACATTAGCAGTAAAGTTATAATATATTTGTGGGAAGCACGGCGCCATGAAATAAAAACATTTATTTGTAAAATAATTAATAAAATAAATCAAAAACGCTTCTCTAAACTGAACTTATGCTAATAGCAAAATATTATATAGAATAATTAAAATTTTGAAAAATTAATGGAAAAATGGTTATTAATTAATCATATATTTTATCAAACAATTAATCATATATACCATTGGCTTGATTGAAAAAAAAAAAAAAAGTCATCGGGCAGCTAGTTTTGCACGCGTAAAAATTTGAAAAAAAAAATAGGATGAAATATTTAGACGTAATAAGCATTTTTTTTTTCTGAAACAATCATTTATTTTTATATTTATTCAATGTAATGACATTTAACATATATTATTTGCATGAAGTGAGACTGAATCAAATGTTTTTTATTTGATAATTTCCATTGTTATTTAGATCATGAATATAAAGTATGAATTAATTTTGATTGAGTGAGTGGCTAAATATTTGATGAATGTGATTGAAAGAAAAAATTCCGGTCCCCTCCTTTGGCAATGTAAGCTTTATTGCTGAAAATTAAGCCTCCATGTTACCTCTCTCTCTTCCCTGTGGAAGAGGAAATTATAAAAACCCTTCAAGCCACACATATATATACTTTTATCAATTACCAATCTTAATTAATCCCCACAAAAATAAAATTGTGAATATAAAATAAATAAATAAAAGGATCACAAACCCCACAGCCACATAACTTAACAAAAGCAAAACAATTTAATTGCAAACCCACCCAAAACAAAATCCCATTATATACTATTCCACGTAATAACAAGCTTGAGTTTAATTTATATATTACGTAAAATTGAAGTTTTCTTTTTTAATTTATTTACGTATTAATTATTAAAAAGAAAAAAGATTTGCATTCACATTCCTAAGTTCATTTTCTCAAGCTGGCCTAACGCCACCTAATAGATATCGCTTTTATGCAAAAACGCGTATAAATATATATTAGGGTTCCTCTGTTTCTTTCTCTCCATTGATTTACTTTTTGATTTCTTTATGTATGGCATTTTTCTCTCATCTTCTGAAACCTAAAGCCCCACTTCTTGTTTTCCAAACTATTACCTGATTCTTTTTTTCTTTTCTTCTCTGTGAAACTGAAAATTAAACAGAGCCATTTTTGCTTAAAAAACAATGCAAATTCAGGCGAGTCCACTCATCACCCACTCTCCAAGCTCTCCCAGCTTCAACTCTTACTCTTCAGGTAAGCTCGCCGAGATCGCAGCTAGAGTTGTTCAAGAATTTTCTCAAGAACCAAACGATGATTCTTTCTGTAACTTTATGTGGGAAACAGAGCAACGTTATCCAGACAAAGACACCAAACTTCAAGGCGGAATTAAGGAGGAGGAGGAAGAGGGTGAAGAAGAAGAATTTGAGTTCGCAATTGTGAGTAAAGAAACTGAAAAGCCTCCTATTACGGCGGACGAGATCTTCTATAACGGCCAGATTAAGCCAATCTATCCGTTATTCGACACCACTTTGCTATCGAACTGCAAGGAGTTATCCAAACCATCTCCCCCTGTTTCTAATAATCAAACCGCTAAAAAATCTGGCCGATTACAGCTGGGGAAGCTTTTTAGCGAGGATAGAGAAACGACTTCGTGTTCTTCTTCAGAGGCCGACGACATGGAAAACGTTTCGGCCGATAGTTACTGCGTGTGGACTCCGAAGAAGGAAGTCATTTCCGGCGGAAGATGCAAGAAGAGCAGTTCGACTGGTAATTCTTCCAAGAGATGGAAGTTTCGGGACTTACTTTACCGGAGCAATAGCGACGGCAAAGAAACATTCGTCTTTTTGTCGCCGACGGCGAAGAAAGGCGATGAAGCGAAAGAGAATAAAGAGAAAGAGAAATCGGAGAAAGGAATGGTGGAAAAGCATTACGTGAAGAGTAGAGCCGTCAAGGAAGGTGATAAACGGCGATCCTTCTTGCCGTATAGACAAGACTTAGTTGGGATCTTTTTACCCTAATTAACATTAATGTTATGAATTATTAAATTTTCTTCATGCATTTTCACGTTTGAGGGGTGGATTTTACTTGGTTCTATTTTTTTTAGAAATATTTTTTTCTTTCTTTTTCGTTTTAATTTCCATTTGACACTGAATTATATTCTTATTAGGGTTTTTGACTTTTTTCTTTTTTATAGTGTTGTTTTTAAAGTAAATATGCAAATGCAATTGGTAGAGTTTATCTATAAATACAGTAGCATTTTATATTGCATTTATTTTACTAAATTTTAGCAGTTGAGTGCTAGTGATGCCCTTATTGAAAGCTCATATTAGGATAATCTTTTTATTCATATATTTTAAAAATATTTTGAATTTTTCCATGCATCATGTTAATTATGATAATGCCAGAAAATTAATTAGTTAATTCCTTAATCCTGTTTTTAATATATAATATGATGGAAAATTTCTGAGAAAACCTTCCTTTTTGGGAGAGAAATTGTGCTTGGGACACACAGTATAAATGTGATAAAATATTACTTTATTGCATTTAATTTATTATTTAGCCAAACGCTATCTGAAAAGGGACATATATTGGTTGTATTTTGCCTAATTCAACCGCCATCTTTTCTTTTTCAATATCACGCTTCAGTATTCGCTAAAGAAATCAATTATTCTTTTTTTTTTTTTGAAATACTAAAGAAATCAATTGTCTACAATATAATTTCAAAAATCAGTCCTGATATCATTTTCAAACATCTCAATTATCTAGAATATATATGATGATAATAGTGGGAACGACTGCCAAATACTATTGAATAATACTATCGTTTTCATTTTCAAAAAAAAAAAAACCAAGAAATGGTGATAATTAATTACTAATTATAATTAACTTTGTAAGAAAAAAATTATTATTTACTTTATCCTATTTTAAGTGGTCGCTTTAATACGAAAAAGAAACATAATCATAAAATTTTAATTTTATAAGAAACTATTAGAATGCATTTGGGAAAAATTTTATTTTTTCTTAAAAATAAAATCACAACACGTTCAATATATTTATTTTCATTTTGATTTTTGTAAAAATTTAAAAAATAATTTTCACACCAAAAATAGCAATAAAAAATTTTTAAAATACGATTTTTATCAATAATTTAATTATTTTATCATCATTATCACTACCACTACTTACACCACAATGTCACTACACGGTTGCTGCCACCATCGCCAGATCACCACTGCCAATGATGTTGCCACCGTTACTACCACTACTGTCATCGTCATCGTTGCTGCCACCACACTACCGTTGCTGTCATTGCCACCATCGCCATTGCCACCACATTGTCTCCACCGTTGCCACTACATTGCCACTTCTACCACACTGCAATTATTATCATTATATATATATATATATATAATTTAAAAAGTATAATACAGTTTTTAAATATAAAAAATATATTTTTAAAAATAGATAATAAAAATTAAAAATGATTTTGGAATTTAAAAAAAAAAAGAATTAAAAATCTACAGTCTCACCGAACGCACCCTTAGCTAATCATTAATTTATTTTTTTGATAATTTCAAGTATACCACTTACTTTTACATAATCAAATTAAATTTATTATTCTATTAAAGGTAACATAGTAGTGCATATTAAATAAGGGTAGGTACGTAATTTCCTTTTCAAATTTTTAGAGAAATATTTAAATGGGATAAAATAAATAGAAAAAATAGGAGAGAGTAATTAATTTGATTAGCTGTCTCTCTTATATATGTTGGTCAATTAGAAAATGAAAAGATTACTCCTGCGCATGAATTGTTTAAGTAGATAAGTTATGGCGATTAGTACCTTAATTATTGTAAAAGGAAACTTAATCAAATGGTTTAATTTCTTTGCAACTTGGGGGAAATGGAATAGAGAGCTTTAAGTTAGGTAATTACATACAGTATAATTATGGGAAACTATTAAAATTAACAATTCTTAATTACTTGTGGGCAATCAGAGATAGAGTCAACGTTCACATTGACAGAACCCTGTAGAATGTTTGGGTTTTTGATTGTATAAGTTGACAATTGAAGTCTCATTTCACATTATGAAGTACTCCAATGTTTTAAGTTTTAATGTTTTTCCCATCTCAGATATTATGTAAAAGTCAACGGGTGTGTCTCTAAATATGTTTTTCCTGAGGTTTTTATCATTTTAGAAGTAAAATAGTTATATAATAAATGCCAAGTTTTGATTAATATTTTATAAATCGATTACGTATTTAAAGAAAGGGATATTGAATTTGAACCAGCATAACTTAGATTCGCAAAAGAACTCTTCAACCAATTGGATCAGACCAATTGTTACAGTTCGATTTTTTTTTTTTAATGAAAAAAAAATGAAAGAGGGGTTAGCTCCATAAAATAAATGAAAAACTCGTATAAAAAAAAAAAAACACCACAAACATCATGTCGAAGCTTCATCCAAACAGCGAAGACTAGGGAATTGGAAACATTAATAACAAAGTGGGTGAAAAAATCAGCAAAAAATTTCTATAATTTAATTATTAATTTTGTGCAAAATAATGAGAATAAAAAAAACAGAAACGATAATATTGTCGAAAAAATCTCGATCCAAGTTTATTGCCTGTAAAAAAAGTAAAGGATCTGTGGAGGTTTTAAAATATTCTCACGGTCAAATTAGTTTCTCAATTAGGAAAGATCATAGAGAAATATAAAAAAATAAAGAGAATTTCGTAAAAAGAGGAAAAATCATAATTAATTAAATACTGATTTAGCTATTTGTATAGTAAAAATTTGAATATATTTAGAATTCTGAATGCCATAAAGTTTTATATAAAAATTAAATTAAATTTGTTATAAAAAAAACTGCTGCCTGACAAAGTTTTTTAATGTCTCTATACCAATGTTATTAAAATCGGATCGATCGATTGAACCGATTTAATTGTGAATCGGTATGCTAATTGGTTGGTTTAGCTACTTAAACCCAAATTGAACCGGATAAAATCGATTTTTTGCTAAAAAATGTAAAAAAAACATATTTTTTGTATATTTTCACACACAAACACACACACACACACACACACACACATATATATATTAAAATTTCATTATTTATTTATTTAAAAAATTAGTATTTTAAATTCTAAAAATGTTCACTTAATAATTTAATATACTTATTATCTATTTGGGTTTATTATAATTAAATATAATGATACTTATATATACAAGGTTAATGTTTTCTGTGTTTGCTTCGTTAGTATTCCATCTAAATAAGAAATTTTTTTCATGATATGATTGTATTTTTATATTTGTAATGTATGATATTCAAAAATCCATAATTAATCACTTGTAATAATAAAATTGAAATTATATTTTGTAACTTGTTATTAGGATATTTGTGATATATATTTAATGTTTGATGAATATTTTTTTAATTTTTATACAATAGTATTTATAAAGTTATAATAATTGATAATATTTTAAAAATAAAAAAATTCGATTGAACTGGTTGAATCACGAACCTCCAATCTTGCTTGGTCTTTATCTGGTCAGGTTTTAATAACATTGCCTCAAACAGAGGAAACGAATATAGAGAGCAAAAATGAATGGAGAGAGTGGGGATGGGTGAATTGGTGGTTGTCGTTTTGGCCAGCAAAAGCTTCGACATAGACGTAGAAACCTGTGCAAAGTTTCAAGGAAATTCCAGCTCATTTAAGAAATCTCAACTCAATAATTTTCTGATGAATGTAGAATGTATTAGAAAATAGAAATAATTCCAAGTACAGATATGTTTTACTTTTACAGTAGCAACCACAGCCTTCCAAAGAAAAAGAAAAAGGAGTTAAATGATAAAAGCAGAAAATAAGGTAGTAAATCAAATAATAAATAAAGAATAAAAATGGAAGTAGTAAATCAGAAAATTAAGGATGTGACATCCACGTCATCCCACTTTTCCACTTGCTTCTCCCTTTCTTTTTCTTCCTCAACTCTACCAACTTATTCCCTTTCACAATATAGATTTTTCTTTTCCTTCAATTCACCTAAATTTAATTATATTTATAATTACTTGTCAATAAATAATCAACACTAATTCATAATTTTTATGAAAAATTGAGACGTGTGATTCGCAAACGAGCTTATATGACATTACAAAATATTAAAATTCACAAAACAAAATTAATTTATTTTATTTTCAATTCCCACCAATTTTACCCAGATATATATTCTCATCACAATAGTTTAAATATCACGCCAGTATAGGTATTCAATGTAAATCAATATTAAAGTTTAAGTATTCCAATGAAATAGAAAATTAAATTCAATTATTTCTGCACATATTAACCCTTTATGTTTTCTCTCTAATTCAATCACCATTCCTTCAGTTGCTAAAAGAAAAACGTCTCAAGGTTATGAAATTTAATACATTAAAATGAATATTTCATCTTTCTTTAAATTATAACACTTATATATGGACTTAAATTGAAGAGTTAATGTTCTAGCTAGCTTGAGAATGTGCATATTTTTGCCACTGTAAAATTGACATGTTTGCACAAAACAAAGGAGAAGTGAAGCAGATATTGGTAAGTTGGAGAGGCCAAAGTTGCTGAAGGTAATCATTGCTTTCTCTTTTGATTTTTGGATAAAATTCCATTCAATATTTAGGGTCACTGTCTTATACCACTCAGAATAATTAATCTAAAGAAAGATTTATTTTTTTATATATATAAAGAAAAATAAAAAATAAAAAGAGTTGTAGATATATCAGCTGCCAGTTTGATTGGTTTTATACTGTTTTAGTGGGTGAGGATTCCTAAGGAACATAGCTGTCCATGTTCATATAAACCCCACAATTTTATTCTAACCTTTTACCCCAAACGTCACACCTATTTCTTTCTTTCTTTCCCAGGACGCCACTTGAAGAAGAAGCGGGACAATTGCCCCCTAATTTTTGAAATTTTTTTAATTACATATATATATATATAATAAACAGTTTTTCCCCACTTAAAATTTTGTTTTTACCACTCTTTTTAACTTATTTTTTAAGTTTTTGATTAATAAAATATTTTATTTTTTCATTTCTATTGACACAAAAATACAAAACTCTATTTTTTAAAAAATTTTTAAAGAAAAATCTGATAAATTTAAGAAAAAACTAAAAAGTACAGCAAAAATTTATCTTTAATTAAAGGTTAATAATTTAATTTTGTATTTTTTTTGTTTTTATATCTCTTAAATTGTAGCAATATTTCTTTATTTTGTTCGCATTTTAGAGAATACATATGAAATTTTAGACAAATACTAACCTATGTAGGTTTTATATTATCTATTTGAATTGATGAAAGCCTTTAAAATAAATAATTAATTCAAACACATCATAAGAATAAAGTTAGTAAAGAAGAAAGAAATAAAAATTATGAGCAAATTCTGCTAATAAATAAGATATCGTGAATAGGAAGTGACATTAATAATATTTGGGCATTTGCTTCTAGAAATTTTATGTGCCTAAATTCTTTAGTTTCCTTATTATGCCATTAAGAACTCTTTTATATCAGTTTTGCTTAATTGATGCATTTACAGTTGCAGACAATTTAAATACATAAAAAAAATATCTGTATAATACCAATAGATAGAATATAGAGCTTTATCTTTTCTTATAGAGTATCAATAAATTAAGCAAATATGTTATAAAGTATCCGAATGACTTTTCTTTAAATGGATGAAAAGGTTTTTGTTATATCATTGTATCCGAATGACTTTTTAATGGTTTTGAAAATTTAATTTATAGTATAATAAGTGCAGTAATGATTTTTTAGGTTTGTTAGTTCAATGAAAATTTTTTTATTTAACAATTTATTTATGGTATTTATACTATATATTTTTTTAAATATGACTTATATTTTTCCCTCCTTAATTATAAATTTTATCTTCGCCACTATCTTTCCCAATTTTTACTTTTTAATTAAAAGATGCAATCATAATATTTAGTTACAATAACAAATGTAATTAAAAGAAATATGCAAGACAATCCTTAAGGGGTTTATGTGGTAATGAGATTATTTGATGCAAATACTACTGATATGTGAGGATTGCAAGTAGAGCAATGTTGTTAAGAGATATTATAATTAAGATTTACTAATGCATTTTCGCTTAATTAATAAAGTTCATAGTTGCAAAATAAGGATTAATAGTGTAAATTGTAATTTAGCATTAAAATGAATGAACTGGAAAGTTAGAGCGAGATTAAAAAGAAAGCAGGCGTGGGGGGCGGGGGGAATATTGAGTGCATTGTTCCACAATTGTGACTAATTTGAAGAATTAATTAATTTTGTTATGATTGAGTAAAGAATCCAAAATCAGGAATTGGCTTCATGGAAATATCCAGGAAAGCTTCAGAGCACAAAATTCCATTCTCAAAAAGCGATTGCTTGCTTCAAAACAGCTATGTATATTTATATATTTGCCAAAAATAAGTAAATAAATAAAAGTGAAAACATTGCATACGTACATGAAGGTGGCCGGCAGCAGTGTTCCACTAACTAATTTATAATAATATAACCTTAATTAAACCAAATATGACAAGTCCAACCCTTCATCTCTTTTCCCAGAAACATCAGAATCCGATTCCTGATTTTTTTTTTTTAATTTTAAAAACAATCCTTTAGTTATCAGATTTTCTAGGTTAAACTATAATCACTAAAATTTGATATACCGGCCAGAAAAAGTACAAAATACAACACTTTTTTCTTTAAAATAAATTTTATGTTATCGTAAATGCAAGTTAAAGACAAACATGATAAATGGATGTGTGAATTAATAATCTTCTAATTCTCTAATTGATTAGGCATATCTTATTATATGCTATTAATATACATAAATAGCATAGCACCGTCCTTAAGTTGCACCAAACAGCTCCAACATGGAACAATTCGCCGCTGCCAAACAAGACACTAAATGTTCATTAATATGCATAGTTGGAAATTACTGGGAAAAAGCTACAGAATAACTTAACGTTGCACCTAAGTTGTGGAAGGATAAGTGATTGATGCCAATAATGCTTTCGTTTTAGCTTGGCGGCATATCTCAAAGTCTTCGATTGTCAATACCTATAATTATTTGGTCCCATTCCTTTTGTTATTGTCTTATTGCTGGAAGAAATTTTTCATTTGTTTTCATGTCAAATTTTAGATTCTTTGGGTCAAGGGCGATTTTTGTCTCTGCTGTTTTCTACTAGTAAGAATATGACTTTAATATTTTTTTTGCCAGTTTTTTTCCACCGAAAATACTATAATGATGATTTTTTGCCTTTAAAAATACCAAAGTGATAAATTTTAATCCAATCAGCTAATGGAATAGAAGGCAGCCGATAAAAAATTAATAAATCACAGCTTATATGAATCAAATAATATGATCAGTTTTTATTCCGTTGGCTAATAAAATAGAAGTTAGCTAATAAAAAATTGACAAATCACTGCCTGCATGGATCAAATAATAGATACATGGAATATGTAAAATGAAAAAAAAAAATAGCAAAATAATACCGATAAAATGCCAATTTCACGACTCTAATTCATATCAAATTTAGCATATGCCACGCATTTATTACTTAATTCATGCAAGTAATGATTTGCAAATTTTTTTTTATTGGTACCTTCATTAACTAACTGGGATTTCTATCCAAAAAATGGCTAAAAACTTATCATTTTGATTTTTTAGTGGTGAAAACTGGGCAAAAAAAAAAATTCAGGAACATTTTCAGACTAATAGGAAAATAATAGGGACAAATACCCCTAGCCCCTTTTTCTTTTCAATGCCTAATCCAATTGTGCATGACCCATTTAATCACAAGATTGGGCTCAGGAAGAACGATTTGAGCCCAGGCTTCACATGACCAGACTGACTTGGACTAGGGTGAAAATGAATATGCTTGCCAAGTGAATTGGACTTGGCCTTCCAATTTCGCACTTGTCCCATCAACTTGGGAGAGGATAACTAGACATGCTAGACGTATCGTACGCCCTACGCAGCATATACAGAATGAAAAGTTTTTATTACTTTTGTTTAGAAATCCTTTTTTTTATATTATTTTTAAGTAAAATTTAAATTTTATTTATTTATCATTTTTAAATTATTAATATAATTTAAATTATTTTTTATTAAAATTAAAAATAATTAAATTTGATAATTTAATATCAATTAAACAATTTAATATTAAATTTAAATATATTTATTATTTTTTAATTTTAGTAAAACAACTGATAAAAAAAATGGGGAGGAAGTAGTTAGTACAACTACAATAGC
Organism: Excoecaria agallocha; assembly: GCA_037975025.1. Classification (NCBI taxonomy): domain Eukaryota; kingdom Viridiplantae; phylum Streptophyta; class Magnoliopsida; order Malpighiales; family Euphorbiaceae; genus Excoecaria; species Excoecaria agallocha. The sequence goes on from CM075809.1 coordinate 39,303,451, forward strand.
CGTTTTAATTTCTTTCTTTTTCCAAAATTGAATCTTTGAAAATAAATAACTTTCATTATGTAAGGAAGCAATTACAGAAAAAGTAAGCAAGAAAGGGGGCGCACACAGATTTTGATAGCCCAACTTGCTGCTTGTGTGATACAACGGCTGCATCCTATAACAGACCCAAGCCAAAAATGCCATTTTTGGCAGGATTATGTGATCCATCCCGAGATACCAAATTACAAAACTTACCACCATGGATTGAGCAAGCTGTCGATCACGCAAGAACAGGACTTAGACCAGAAGTGGGTTGCAAACTAGCAGCATATTGCCTTGCCCACAAGTCATAATGTATAATTTCCTCCAAAGACGGTTCGGTCACCAACTCTTCCCTATGCTTTTCACATGTTAGCTCCACAATCTTGAAGATATCAAGGTAGCCGATCCTGAAAAAATAGGCAAATTATTAGTTAACTAGGGATTCTAAGTAGATGCAGATATGCATGCTAGTAAATTGTTTGCCCAACTGATTGTCAAAGCAAACACGTGGACCAGAGAAGATGATATAACCATAAAATACAAGACATAACAAACTTGAACAACCGCCTAGGGGCCAGATTTTTTCCCTAGCTGGTTGTACTATCACTATGTATGCCTTTTGAATCTCATCAAGTCCACAAACGATCCAGTAAAAGGTCACAATACTGACTGATTATAATTGTCAAGAAGATAATCAACTTACTGTTCATTGATAAACATCTCTACAGCTTTCTCGTTAGCAGCACTGAGGACTCCTGTCATGGTGCCTCCTGCGCGTCCCGCAGCATAAGCAAGATCCATGGATGGGTATTTTACATTGTCAGGAGCTTTAAATGTTAGAGACCCAAGTCTGCATCATCCAAAGGATTGTAAATATCAAGTAATACAATGAAAAGATAGATTACTCAACATGTTTTCTATTCCACAAAGATATCAAGTTGAACATTAGTTTAACAAGCAACAAACAGATAAAAATGCTGAGATTTCAGTTATTTTCAATACACTATATCTGAAAATTTTTGTTATAAGACATTGGTTCACAAGATTAATTAACTATACAATGGGGGACAAAAAAAAGAGTAAATACTAAGTTGAGTCTGTTTCATGTATTGGAAGCAGGATAACACTAACAGTACAATGCACATGCAGTTACTACTAACAAACACACATCCATGATCAAATGTTATTATTCTCTTGATACAAGGATAATATTTTCAATCTTTTATCATCTATTAGGAATTCACACTTTCAGAATGGAATGTCAAAATGCAAAGCAGGCTTGGTACTGTTGCAATGATTGAGTTTTGACATCTACAAGATATCATACTCTAAATTCTGACAGTTTTATGCATGGTAAGCGACTTTCCTTTGAATTAAATCTGTATACATCATTAACTACAGTTAAAGGCAAAAATGGTCACTGAAAACCAATACTGGGAAATCCATATCCAATTGCTTCTAAAGGCCAAGCGATAGCCCTCCTTGTAGAAAGCATGAAAATAACTCTAGCAGCCTGAAACCAGAAATGAATTTGGGGAGGAGCCCTATTGTTATGTTAAAAGATGTCTAGAGTAGGAAAGGAGATTGAGAAAGCCTTCAAAATAGGTTTGACTAAAAACTTGGAAACTATCTGAAGATATAGCTTCATAGAAAGAGGGGGTCCTTACTTGCAAAGATCAAGACGGGGCCAGGTTATTTCAGAGCAGTATATCCTCTCAGGCCATGACATGGTGTATAGAATTGGCAAACGCATATCAGGCCACCCCAATTGTGCAAGAACTGATGAATCCTGAGAGGAATAAAATGGAAAAGGAGTGTAAGAAAAGAACAAAGAGCTCCTATATCAACACTTGACCCAAAATATAATAGTAGAAAGTGCAAAAAGAAGAAAAATGCTAAAGTGATCGTCATACCTGTGTTTCAACCATGGAATGAATGATTGATTGAGGATGAATTACTATCTCAATGTTATCATAATCAGCCCCATACAAATAATGGGCTTCAATAACTTCTAAACCCTGTCCAAGAAAAAGAAAGCCGTCAGTTACCCAAAGCATGAATGCAGATTTGATTTTTGTTGCACATGCTACAAGAGACTTTGAGTAAATTACAGAAAAACAGAGCAATAAAGCAAACCTTATTGAAAAGAGTAGCAGAGTCCACGGTTATCTTTTTCCCCATATTCCAGTTGGGATGTTTTAAAGCATCAGCTACTTTAACTTCTTTTAATTTTTCAACAGGCAAATCCCTGCAGCAATGAAGTGATCAAATAGTCAAAAGCAGCTTCATTATTTAATTTAACGAAGACCATAATCATCCATTAAAATAAATGTGCAAGACAGAGCAGTGTTAAGTAGATGACAAACTTAATATTCAAAAGTCATTAAAAAATTATGATACTCTAAACTGTATATAAAATTGAAATTGGACTCGAACAAGCAACTAAAACTTTATCATGCCAGCTTAAGTTTCCTTTGAATTTTCAAACCAAAAAAAATGTGAAGAGTGCACTAAGGGATGTTAAGCACATAGACCTTCCTAAATTATCAAATAACCTATTGACCTGAAAAATCAGGTCCTGCCAACAAAGACAAATACTTATTTCCATGTTGACTTAAACTTGGGAGCTTAAATATTACAGCTTAGATTAAGATCCCGAACCTGAAAGCTCCACCAGAAGCAGTCAAAATAATGCGCCGCAAGGCACCCTCAGGCAGGCCCTGAATACACTGTAGATGATAGAGTATGTTATGGTTCCATGTTTAGTAAGGACAAAATTGAATGAACACCATGGATTGTACAAACGTCAGATAAGATGAGCTACAACTAAGTAGAATCAGATTGCATAAGAAGTATCAGAGATCTACAAAAAATTTCAGATGAAGCATGGCCAGCTCCACCTATATATTTGCATACCTGAAATATGGCAGAATGTTCTGAATCAGCAGGAAGAATTTTTACATTATATTTATGAGCAAGTGGGAGGACAAAAGGACCTCCAGCAATTAGAGTCTCTTTATTGGCCAAGCAAATGTCTTTGCCAGCTTCTATCGCAGCCACCGTAGGCTAAATGAAAATTTAAAAGAAGTTAGGCGATTCATTCTCATTGTTGATAACCAACATAATGCTTGGAATTCAACCGCATGTTAAATTTAAAAGCATTAACAAGAGAATCAATGACTCCTCCAATAGTGAAAATATGGTACGCAATGAAAAATCTGATCATTCACATACAAAGACAAGCCAATTAAACTTTTCAGAATATCCTTATATGAATATTCTAACAGCATCAACATGAAAGAAAATTTTCATCTTTACAGTAATCCTCAATAACATCAACATGAAAGGAAACTTTTCATCTTTATTTTTATCCTCAACATCGACCTGAAAGAAATTTCAACACATTTATTTTAGAGATTATATTGAAGTATGCCTTCAGATTCTCAGCCATTCAACATCCTTGCCCAGAAAAGGTATTTACATATTTTGTGTTCCCCAATAAAATATGCAAATTGCAGGAAAATAATGAAAATAAAGTATAAACTTTACCTTTAAGCCTGCACAACCTACTATCCCTGTAACTACACTGACAGCATCTGGATGGCGAGCAACCTGAAATTTAATTACAGGCAATTAACAACTAGAACAGTCCCATCAGTTAAATATGA